>JAODAL010004909.1:0-150186 GCA_025379985.1 Phyllomedusa bahiana | reverse complement strand
GACATGGTCCACCCCTCAATGACACCCAAACCTCTCTACCTGACCAAGATCAAAGCATGTGAAAGAACACCGGGACAAAATTGTGCCCTGCACAAGGGGGGGAGGGATCGGTAATGGGCAAGCTTGTGAAAAGGCAACAATTTTGGGTGCAATTATTAGAAAGGGAAATAAAAACAAATTGCCCCCGTTTTACCCCGGTTTTGGGGTCATGAAAGATCTCCCTTTTGGGGGGAAAGGTTATTTGGCCAAAAACCCCTTGGGTCGTAAGGCTTAAAGATGGGTTGTGGCTGGGTCTTCCAGCGGACAATGACCCAAAACACGGGGCCAAGGAAAAACAAAGGCGTGGCTCTGTAAAAGCATTTTAAATTTTCCTGGAGGGGCCCATGCTCTCAGCCCTAAAAACCAAAATTGAAAATTTTGGAGGGGCTGAAACTCATTTACCCCAGGAAGCCCAAAAAAAACCTAAAAGATCTAGAGAAGATCTGTATGGAGGAGGGGGCCGAAACCCCTGCGAAAATGGCAAAACTTGGGGGTCAAGGAACTAAAAAAGGAAAATTTAAGTTCTTTTTTCGCCAAAAAAAAAGTTTTTTTAAAAAACCAAATTTTTTTTTTTTTAAATTTTGGGTTAAAAAAAATTACAGACCCCCATTCTTTGTAGGGGGGAAAAACTTGAAAATCACCAGTGTATCAAATACTTATTTAACCGGGAAATATTTTTCTACATTCAGCAAAAAAGTCAAATTTTTTGAACGTCAAAATGAGTTTGCACATCTTTTTAAAATAATTTTCTGTCCGGGTAAATGAAATGTGAAAGCCCAAAAAACTAGTCATTTTCAGGCAAAATCTGAGTTTTTTATGGGTAATGTTGGGCAAAGAAAAAAGGGAAGTAATTTGCAGACACATGGGGAGAAGTGTATTTTACGAATTTTTTGAGAAAGAGGAACTAGGTGCCCTGGTGATTTAATTGTGAGGGGGGGCCACTTTTTCAATAAAAAGAAAATTAAAAACCCCATCTAAAATCTGTCCCTTTGATTTTCCCCCATTTCTTGTAACTTTGCAAGAACCCCGGGCATTAGACAAAAATTTTAGGTTTACAAAAAAAAAAAAGGCTTCGAAAAAGATGAGCAATACACAATAAAAAAAAGAAAATTTTTAAACTCTTAAACTGGCGGGGGGGAGTGATTTCCCTATTAAAAACACCCCTTAAAAACATTTGTGAGAATTAGTTTGGTTTTTAATGCTAGAAAAAAAAATTTGAGCATTCTTTTATTCGCAAACCTTACAGTGCAATGAATTAAAAAAGAAAAAAATTAGGACAAAGCCATCTGCAATGGGGAGTTCCCTCCCAAAAAATTTTTCTCTCAAAATGAAAAAACTATCACAAGTTTGCTTTTTAAAATGGCAGAGGCATCCAAACTTCGAGACAAGGTTTTGGGAAATGGGGCAGAGGTTCCCTTTGGGGGGTTGTTTTTCCTAATTGGAGTTCCTCCTGTCCTTTTTGTATTTTATTTGTCCACCTCTTGGTGGTGGTTTTGGGCTAAAATTCACGGATGCTTGAAGGTCTGTGCCGCAAAAGAGGTCAAGTTAAATGGGAAATCCTGACCCAAATCACCCCCCAGTTCATAAAAATATGATTTTTGGTTTTTTACAGGGGAGCCCTTTCTGTAAAAATTAATTCAATCTTTAAAAGTGAAAGTTTACGTAACCCTTTCATTACAGATTAGGGGGTGCATCCCCCGGCAGAGGACAAATCCCGGTCGTTTATTCGATCGGTTTTGCCGGTTTGTGTGCAGTGACGGGCCCGGGGAGGGGGGGGGGGCGGGTGCTTTTTTGCGGGAGGGGGAAAAACCTCCCCTTCACATCCCAAAGTGCTTGTAGATGTTTTGCGGGGGAAAAAAAAACCCCTGGACGGGAAAAAAAAATGCGTGGGGACTGCTGCCGGGTTTTCATAAGCCCATTTGCTAGTTTTCGGCCGTTTTTTTCCGCGGTCTGAAAAACCCCGAAAAAAAACCCGCGTGGGGGCATGCCCTAAAAGGGGGGGGGGAGCTTCATCGTTCGGTGTTTTCTTGATTGCCCGTTCCTGAAAATCCCGGGGGTTTCTTCCCCTCCCAGCTGGATGTTTCTTTGAGGGGGATACATCTAACTCCCCCAAAACGTGTGTCCCCCCCCCTTCCGGCCCACATGTCACTGTCCTCTCCCTTTGCAGTCTTTTTTTGTAGAGTTTTTACAAAACCCAGGTTTTGCATTCGTCTGACGCCTTCATGAATCAGAGCCTGGTTTCCCCTCTCCGTGGAGTTTGTTACAGTTGAACCAGTGTTTATAAAACTCCCAGAGCAAGATCCGTCCCCCTTCTATGTTTCCAAGGCACAATTCTGTTTTTTTTGATTGTGAAGCGTTTAGTGTCATGAGGGTGTGTGATGAGTGAAATTGTTGGGGCCCCCATACACAGGGTTAGGCACTTTCTATGTTTTCTGATTTTTAAAAGCAGCTGCAAAAGTCAAGACTTTATAGAGTAAAAATTGTTGGGGCCCCTTTGTTCTGAGGGAGAGGAGAATGCAGCCCCGGTTTCGAGGGGCGGCAGAATGTAAATTTTTGAGCCGTACCCAATGAAATGAAAGGAGGGGGAAAAATCCGACCGGCAGGGGGAACAGGTTTACAAAAAAAGAAGAAAAGCAGATGTGAAAACAAGACGTTTTGCATATGAATAAAAAATTGGGCACTGTCTCCTTTTCGGGAAGACCTTTAATGAAATTGATACAACTTTTTAAAGGTTTAAATCCGGTATGGAACTAAATCCCTAACATCAAAAACCCAAAAATCAATGCTAGGTCAGGGAAATTGCTTCCCCGAAAAGGAATGAGAAATATCACCAACACAAAACCTTGTAAGTTTTTTGCCAGAAGGAAGAACGGGTATCATCCTTCTACAACCCTTCATAAATGTTTTGCCAAAACCATAGGTTTCCCCGTCAAATATCTGTAAAACATAAATTTTTTTGCAGGATTTTTTTTTAAGGTTTAGAAAAATACTGGATTCAAACTTGAGCGGCCCAAACCCCACACTGTTAAAGCTTCCAATCCTGCGAGACCCCCCTAAACCCATCTGATGGGGTGGTTTGAATTTCAATCTTCTTTTGTGTTGATTGTCAGTAGCTTTTTACTATGAATGTTTGTTATTTGTCTGTACTTGCCCCTCAACCCCTGTAATGTTCTCCCAAAAAAAGTTGGCCCCCTTTTCCCAAATTTATTTTTTTTTTTTAAATAAAAAATTTTTTTATATATATTTTTAAAAATTTAAAATTTTATTTTTTTATTTTAATATATTTTAAAAAAATTTTTTAAAATTTTTTAATTTGAAAAAAAAAATAAAAAAAATTTCAGGTTTTTTTTGAGTGTTTTAAACTAAAGTGAATTTTAAAAACCTGAAAAACATTTTGGGAAATTAATCCCAAAAAACAATGGCAATAAAATTTTAAAATTTACTATAAGAAGAACGTATAAAATTCTATTGTATTTATGCACACAAACCTCAGACAAACTTTGTGTTTTTGTTTGCCAGTCCCGATCTCGCCAAAATGTTGATTGGTATCTTCAAAACCTCATGCTCTGAAGGCCTTTCAGCGAACAAAATGATTGTAAAAAAGTAAATTTAAATGCTTCAGCAATTCCAACTTACAGAAGTTATTTACTTTAAGTACACTTCTGAAAGGAGTGATTCAAAATGCTACAACAAGATTAGTTTGACTTTTTCTTTAATTGTACCTTCCTTCCCTTTCCCCAACAACTTCTAGATTCTTTAAAGAGAATGTGTCATCAAAAAAATGAATTTTGTTTAACCCCGGGTTTTTTAAAGTTGAACACTTTTAAAAATTTTTGGGTTTTGTTTTTTTTTTAATTTTCCCCTTTCACTTTAAATTTTTTTTAAATTTTTTCTGAAGCCCTGCGTTTTTCCTTTGGGCCCCTGGGAAATAAAAACTTGCATTCCCTGTTTGTAGAGAAAGATTTCGTGTCTGCTCTTTATCAGCAAAAGCAAGCTGAAAAACTAAAAAGAGACCCCAATTGTATAGTAAACGGATCCACCAGTCCAATAGGAGTAGTACATTTGGGCCCTCTCCCCTCCCGCCATTGACTTTTCCCCAGGTAACAGAACATGCCTGAAATTTCCCCTTGAAGTCAGTGGGACCGAGTCGTCTTAAAGGGAATCTGTGGGCTTTTTTTTTACTTTTTAAATTCAAGACCTGATCCAAATTTTTTCTTCTTGCTATTTTTTTTTTTTGATTGTAGATTTTTAATCCGTAATGTATATGTTGTGGGGGAGAAATTTTGCCTATTTCTTTAACGCAGAGGATGCTTTTCGCAGCTTCATTTAAAATAGGAGCCTTAAGACTGTCAGTCCCTTTATTCTAAGGAGAGTTTTCAGTCATGCTCTGTGCCTGGGAAGAAGTTAGGTGCGGGCAGGGGGGGAGGGACTGTGATTTTTCCCATAGTAACTGGTGGATCCTGTTTTTTTTTACCTTGGTGTCTCCCTTTAAATTTGAAAATGCTTGTGTGTAATGGAACAGGAAGTGTCAGACTATTATTAGTCTTAGCGGCCCCCAAATGAAAAATGCAGGGCTTTTGAATTATAAAAAAAAAAATTGAAAGGGGTACAGAAATAAAAAAAACCAAAAATTTCCCAAAAAAAAAGTGTTTACATAAAAGTGAGTTAACAATAGGAAATTTTAATGTGCACACTGAAAAATTAAAAGTATTCTGTATTTTTCCTTAACCTTTTTTAGATTGTAGTCTGAATTCTGTAGCTCTGTAGAAAAGGGAAATTTTTTGCATGGTCTGAGATTTTCCCCCAGCCTTTTGGCTGTTACTTTAACTCAAATGTTTTGATAAATGAGATTTATCACGCTTTATTGCCAAAAGTTGTATAGAAAACGTCCCGAATACCTGATGACTCGACCCCCAATTTAAAAACCCTTTGGGGATAAAAAGGCATAGGTCATTTTCGGTCCCCAGCAAAAGTGCACTCCGTGATTGTTAGTAGGGTTTTTTTAAACAACCACCCTCATAAGGGAAAAACAAGTGTCCCCCCACCTATTATATTTTCAGCAGTAAAAAAAAAGTAGGCAAAAAATTTAGGAGGTGGGGAAACCCGGACAGAGTTTTGGGCCTATAAAAAAAAGTGGGCCCGTCAAATCTGGTTTATGCTTGGGGGTCAATCCTGGATTTTAGCTGTGTCCCCTATTCCTCCTTACCCGGGTCTGAAAACTGAAAAAACCCTTTTAAGGTGAAATCTTCTAAGTTTTTATCCTTTTTTTTTTTAAATTGTTTATGTGTATGTCTTTGTCATGTTTTATATTTTTTTTAAGCACTGTTAATACCCCAAAAGTTTAAATAATAGTTAATCTTGTTGCTGCACGGTTCCATTTCCTTGAAGGATTTTTATTTTCTTTTTTTTAGTGCTGGGGGAGCAGTGAGGTGACCCCGTAGGGATTTTTTAGGATTTTAGAATATCTGTTGGAATCAGATTCCTTCCGGGTGATTTTTTTAATTATTGAAGGAAGTTGGGGGCACTGTTTTTAATTTTGGGGGTGCGATTTATGTTGATTTCGCCCTGAGTGGAGGTGGCGCGTGGAGATAAAAATTTCCCATTACTTGGTGGGTAGTGCGTAATTTTTTTTTTTTAAAAACATTGCTTTTAGGTCCTTTGTGCATGAAGATGCTGTAACTTCTCTTGACTGCTGTTTAAGCAGTGCAGCCCGAATGTTCCCCAGTATTTATAGCGTTGAATTGGACATCTACAAACAGGGAAAAAAAAGCGATGAAAAAAAGTTTGGCGACAGATTCCCTTTAGTTATCCCACACTGCCACATTTCCTGTAATCCTTTAATACTCAAAGGTGGGGGGTTGGGGCAGAGTTGAGGGCTCAAGACCAAAATTTCACCATTTGGAATGCTATCACAAAGAAAGCATTCGAAAATAGTATTCGTTTTTCCCCTCCCTTTTTTATTATTGATAAAATTTTTTTTTTTTTAAAGTCTTTTTTGCTTGGAAAAAACATTAAAATTGTGTCCTTAAGTTCTTTTTCCCCAATGCCCTTTTTTTGAATTTGTTAAATAATAATTAAAATTCCCCCCCAAAATGAAAAAAATCTGTTACACTTTACCGGATGGCAAAGGGTTCAGTAGCAAAAAAGTGATGGTTTTATACTGGTTTTTTAAAATTTTGAAATTAAAAGTTATTTATTAAATATCCAGATTAAAAAAATTTTTAAGTGAAAAGCATGCTGAAAATATTTTAAAATTTGTTTAATAAACTAAAAACTATAATGCAAAAAAAAAGAAAGTTGTTGGCAAAAAATAATACCCATTGCATTTTCACATGTGGTGGCAAAGTTCCTAACGATTTACCCTGTACTTTTAATATATCAGGGAAAAAAGTTTCGGGCATAAATTGGATTTACGCAATCAAATGTTTGGCCACTTGTTAAATTAAAAAAAAAACTTTTATTAACATCTATGTTATAGAACATAATAAAATACGCTCAGTATTATAAACCCTTTTACACGTGGATTAAATATCAACCAGAAACCAATTTTACTATGAATGTAATTTGTTGCCACTACAAAGCAAATCCGATACCCTTGATGGGTAAACTGAAAACCCAGAGTATTCAACGTTTTTTTTTTCTGAAAAAGTGTTTTTAAAATAAATAGCTGGGACCGATGTAAAGGAGAAAAATTTTCAAAACAATTTTTAACAAAATAGCAAAAGGTTAGGTGAAAAAAAAGGCAAGATAAAACATAGTCACTAAGTGTCAATTACAATTATTTCTCTTAGGAAATACTCCTGTCAAACCTATATTGCAGCTGTCACTGTTTTGGCAGATGGCAAGATTACCTCTGTAATTTGGTCAGAATTAATTAAGCACAATTAGGCAACTTGATAGTAGTATAAAAGATTAAGTCTGTCATCTGAGCCAGGAGGTATTAAAGGAGACTTTTGTACACTCTGCTTAAAAACAAGGAAGAAGAGTATAAGGTCCGCCTAAGCCAAGTGCTAAATTCAGGACTATGTCATCTGAAATTAGACCATAGTCACCACAGAGAAAAAGCTGCCAATTTATCAACTTTATTTTCGCTAACACAACTTTTAAGGTATTTAGGATGTTAAATAGATTGTGCAAGCAGAGATGGCAATTTTCTCCAGACTAGTGAAATGGATGTCAGCCCTTGAATTATTCTATCACAGTAGATACAGAATACCTGAAGTAGCAAAGTCTCTTCACCAAACATTCACTAGAGTCAGAGATCAGTACTAGACAACTCTGTTGGAAAAAGTCCATCTATAATTGACCTTATCAGGGCACCAATATGCGGCTTCCACAAGAGTGCCACATGACATATCAAAAAAAAAAAAAAACACATGGAAATCTCCAAAGAAGCATTTTTGCTAACTTTGAGATTCTTGGTCTGCATGTTTTTGGCCAAAAAATGCTCAAGCCACCCCCGCTTACAACGGGATCTCAGTTGGGTGGTCCTACTCTATATTTCTTCACCTGGGTCAACTTCAGACCTCTCACTGTGCCAAACGGCCTCCAAAATGCAGAGAGAAAAATAAAAAAAAGCACCAACCTTTCAAAGCCTAGTGCACCCAGGTTCGCAGTGTTTTTTTCAGAAATGTTTTTCTGTGCAGAACTATACGTTGTATTTGGCACATATTTGCTTTTAAACTATATAAGGAGAAGTAGATACCTCTATTTTGGTTTCCTGCACCCGCCCACCTCCACAGGCTGTTATATCAATGCACTAGGCTTTGAAAGGTTGGTGCTTTTTTTTTATTTTTCTCTCTGCATTTTGGAGGCCATTTGGCACAGTGAGAGGTCTGAAGTTGACCCAGGTGAGAGATAATATAGAGTAGGACCACCCAACTGAGATCCCGTTGTAAGCCGGGTGTGGCTTGAGCATTTTTTGGCCAAAAACATGCGGACCAAGAATCTCAAAGTTTTTACATGAAATATCAGACTCAAAAGGGGGTGGACGGAATTTACTAAAGGCCAAGTTCACACAGCGTCCTTGGGGCGTATAGAGGCGCGTATAGTACACAGCACTATACCCCAGCGTATACTTCTAAAATGCTCTATGCCAGCGTGCGCGACAGGAAGAAGCAACATGTCACTTCTTTCTCCCGGCGTGTAATACGCATGGGGGAAAACGGCAGGTAATCAATGAGAGATATTAATTACTGTATTTGCAGGGCGTAATTCAGGCGCACTGCAGCACAATTACGCGCCACAAAGATGTTGTGTGAACATACCTAAACATGATAGAATTCTGTCTCCAGTTCCATAAAAAACATGCCTTGTATTATGAACATGCCTAGCACATTTATTATGTGTTTAGACCAGTTTTGCATGTTATCGAGCACAGCTCCATTCGTAGCGCAGTTACAGCACTGGGAGCCAAAAACCCCATCTTGATGCAGCAATGTCTAAAAGGTACTGCAGTCAACCAAGATATGTACCAATAAAGTAAAGGTAAGAATCATTTTAAAATTAGCCACCAGTGCTTATTCTTGACACATCTACTTAAAAGCAAATTGTTCTTAAATGGACTCACATATATTTTATCTTTACTGTATCGCACTTTAATGTTGTGAAGAAGGGTAGCTTCATTGAGATACATCAAAGAACCTGCAACAAGACAACCAAAGAATTACCAGGTTAGAACTAGAATTTCCATCCAAAAAAACCTGGAACCCAGGCCAGTAACAACATTATACTAAGGGCTACATTGTAAAAGGAGGAAAACATAGTCCACAACTAATAAATAATTAGCAAGAATACACAGCTGTGATCTCTGCTTTTGTGTTACCAACCAAGCTGGTCTTGATCACAGCATGTGATCATTACTGTCCATCAAAACAGTGCGACTCCTTAGAATTCACTAGTTTTGCTGGTGTACAGGCTTAGCCACACTATGGCGATTGCCTCTTTTTCTAGCATTCCTGCTATGAGAAAACCTTTTCCGGCATGGATACAAGAGCTTAACCTAACACATGGATTTATGACCCACTACATGGACACACTTTATACCCACAGCAAACTCTTAAGTCCTTACCTATATTCACCTCCCAATGGGAACAAAAACCTTAGTTTTAGAACATTGGCTGATCTTAAGGATGTATCCACATTAACCCCTCATTCCCCTCCATCCCTGGTACAAATGTTTTGGTGTAAGATTTAAAGGTTGTGCTCTCTTCACAGTCATTCATTAGTAAATCTGCCTGATGAAGGGGCCTCTGTACTCTGAAAGCTAGCAAATAGAATTATTTTTGTCAGGCAATAAACTCCTAGAATTCTTTTGGCTGTTTAGACAAAAGGGTATTTACGATCACACTGATTTTTCTGGCTGGCACAGTACCACATCATTTTTCACTGTAGTACTGTAATTCAGTCTAGGTGTGAGTCTATAAGGCTAGATCCACATAGCATTGGACAAAAACCGTTAGAAAGTCGATTCTATTTTCTCTGATGCACGACTGTAGTTTTTGTTACTGTATTTGCAAAAACCACGGTCAGTTCTCGTATTTTTGCTGTCACCCCATACAATTGATTGTATAGAAAACCGATGACAAAACTCAAAACGCCTGCGTATTTAGCAACAAGTTCCTAAATGTGCCAGAAAACAAACAGGAAAAAAAACGACCGGTGTAGACTACGTCATTTTTTTTTCTCTTGGGCATGTCCCCACGGCACGGGTTTTCGGCAGGTTTTTCAGATGGTTTGCGGTTTTGCAGATCGTCTGAAAAACCGCACGCCCGCCAACGAGCACAACGGGGCTCTATGGAAAACCCATGCAGCAGTCCCCACTGCACGGATTTTCTGCCCGCAGGCTGCCCAAAAAAGATTGAACATGCACATTCTTGCATCCAGTTTATGGACAGAATATGTGCATGTCAATCTGAAGGGGTAGGGCTTTTCTCCACTCATCGCAGAGAAAAGCCGTCCCTCCCGCGGCCGTGTGCACAGCACACAAACCGGACTAATACCGGTCGGATAAACCGACCGCTATTTGTCCTCTGCCGTGGGGGACATGCCTTTAAAATCTATGGGCATGCAAAATGGTTGGATCTTCATCGGTTTTAGAATCCTAAAACCTCAGAAAATACGATCGTTTTCGTATGCTGAATAGACATAGCCTAACTCCTTCACAACCAACCATGAGATCAGCCCATCAATGTCAGATGAGTGGTAGTCACACTCCCAGCAATCAGCTGACTAAGGGACAGCAGCAAGCACTGCCTCCCCCTCATTGTTTATCAGGCACAGCTCTGTATTATTGGTAGTGGCTGTGCTTGGTATTACAGATGCATCTGATTTACATTAAGAATTGTGTGCAGGGTGAATATGCCATCAGTTTTGTCACTAGGAAAACCCATAGCTTTGGCTGTTTCTGCGTATTCTGGACTCGCATACGGTTGATTATCTAGTTTATAACTTGGTCCTGTATCCCTCAACTTACTGGACTCTTGTGACTAGGACTGGAATTTTCAGATTTGGCTGGAGTTGTGAGCTAACTTATGACTTCCACAAAAAATACAGTCAACACAAACTGCAACACCAAGAAGGAGAAGCTGTAAGGTTATGTATATCGAGAAAGGTGTTGTCAGTCATTAATTATCAAATTTGTAAGTATCTAGCTCCAAGCTGAGGTATGTTGAAGAATAAAAACACCAAAATGAAAGCAAAGCTGTTTTAGCCACACGAATCCTCACAAATAGGACACTTTGGTGTGGGATGACTATGCGATGCCTCCTATTCATTGACACACCAATTAGTGCTACCAGTACTTGTCACAAACGGAGAGGGACAAAAGCCTTGAACCAAGATATTTTGGTTTATTGCTCCGGTAGATTCCTACGCACACAGGCTGAGATGTCAGTATGGTTTAACACTGTGTGCCGAAGGTTAGGAGAGTAATGATGAACTGGAATGAAAGCAAGAGGTGCATGTCCATGTGCAGAGGGCTCGCTTGACTGGAAGAAAGGAGCATAGTATTCCATTCTGTACAAGTGAAATTGGAAGTCACATCCCAAGCCTAGTGTGGCAAACACTGTCAATACAAGCTATCAGCAGACACTTGCAAGACACTGGGTTATGAGCCAGACATCCAACTGCAGGTGTTTCCTTGACCTCATGCCACCGTTCCTAAATGTGATCACGGGGCAAAGCAAGATGGCAATGGTGGGAGGAACAGGTGTCTATCCTCTTGAGCAAATAGTACTGCTTTTGTCTTGGGTGCAATAGTAGCTAAAGATTGGTCTGCAGAACACATGGGTAACGCCATGAAGAGACTTCCACAAAGGAACGTCACACCAGTTCTACTCTCAGAACTATGGTGTGTGGTGGCATAACATACAGCAGCCGGACCCTTCTAATCTTCATTTCAGATACACGAACAGCTTGGTGTTTTATTGACTTGGTTGTTGAAGTACACCAGGTGCAGTTTTCCAACAATTCTCAAGTGCATGTGGCTTGTGCTACTGAAAGTAGCCTGTGTGCTTTGACCTGCTACAATGGCGTTTGGCGCCTCCGGACTTATCCCCCATCAAGAACATCCGGGACGTCATTGGATGCCAATTGGAAAGGGATGATTTGTGTGCCCAAGTGTATTTAGTGAGGCATACCATTCCACAGACAACCATTATTAACCTCACTGATAGCATATCAAGACATGTAAGTCTGCATATTTCTGCATGTAACACTCATACTTGGCACTAAATAAAATCACTATGTTTAGAATATTTTGTTCACAGGATCAATGGACATGTTAATGATAAAATATGAGATTTCCAGAATTCTAAGACCGGTGCTTCTTGGTGTTGCAATTTCAATATTGATGAGTTCAGATCCCATTGTATTAAAGGAAATATAGTTTGAAGAAACTATATTTTATTTACGTTTTTAATCGAAATCATTTAAAAACATGTTGCTTTTTTCATTTTGATCATTTAAAAACCTACTATGTACATAAATATTAAAATATTAGAAGTTTGTGCACTGACCAGTAGAGCAGTCACAATAAGCTGATATTTCCTGTAAGTACTTGTCAGCTTTTCTGTATATCTAGGGACAGGATGAGGAGAATCATCTCTTTATCATTAGTGGGTAGGGAATCTAATGATAGCTTTATTGTAGGGTTGGAGGGCAAGATCACGTATCAAAATTAACATCTAATATATAATAAAATTCCTTTAATTAAAACTTGATTCAGTCACAAATTACTGTATGTAGGTACACAAAATGCAAGGGATATTGTGCAAGTCAAGCTGCATAGCAAGATACAGGATATTCTAATGAATATCAATGAGCAATAACCTCTCTAGTGGGAAAAGTCACATACAAAAGATTAATGGAACTGGACTTTGCACAGTAATTGCCTTCTAAATGAAGGTAAGTAACAATTATGGAGTTGCCAGTTATAAAGACCAATTCCCTGTTAATGGGTAACTTATCCAGGAAATGTTTAATGACTTCTTCAGAGCAATGGCCTTGCAATGTTAAATAATCCTGTCTGTGTGAAGAATTCTGCAACAATTAACAGTAAATGAAGGGTCGCTGTTGGTAATACAATCAAGACTTTTTTTTTGTGTGTTGATTGGTAATCTCTTACAGACCTAGGCCCTGTTAACCAATTTATTCAAATACATGGTTGTCACAAACTGGTTAAACCAGCTACAGTACACACAACAGTATATGCTATATAACTACATCCATAACCGAACAATGAATAAGTATTCTGGTTGTACCGGTACAATAATAAAGTTAAAATACACTGGATACATACAGTTGTCTTCCACATGTTTAGAGGTGTCCTCTTCAGCAGGAAAAACCTGGTTTATAGCTGCCAAAAATGTCTAAAATAAACAAATGTACACTGTAAGCATGACTAGTGGATATTGAACACAAGGACAAATTATTGCACATTAAGGGGTCGTTTACATGGCAAGTGACAAATACCGTTCGGATTATGCTGCGGGGGGGGGGGGGCGGTTTTTATCCGCGATGTGCGGAGAAAATCCCACCCCGATAACATTGAGATGCACATATTACGAAGAGTGTGCATGCTCAATGTTTTTCGGGCGACCCACGGGTGGAAAACCGCCGGGCAGAAAACCCGTGCAGTGGGGACAGCTGCACGGGTTTTCCATAGCGCCCTGTTCTGCTCATTTTCGGCCGGTTTTTCAGGCGGTCTGCAAAACTGCAAACCACCTGAAAAACCGGCCGAAAACCCGTGCCATGGGGACATGCCCTAAAACCTTTAACACAAGGCTACGTTTTAATAAATGCTATGTTCACTCTTTTGTTTTATTCTAATCCATCTACACTGAATGGGGGAAAAACTTTGGTGAAAGTCTGAATAAAAAAAGAAAAAAAAAAAAAAAAAAAAAAGGAGGTTTGCAGTTTCTATGCAGACTTGTATGCCAGACAGACAGACCCTTCGTGCTTACCTATTTGGTAAGAACTAGGGCATACACAAAGCGATTGTAGTCTGTTACTATAAAGACACATGGGTCTGGTTAGGAGCTGTAGACATACTGATTTTTTGTTTAAGACTATCTGCAAATTTACTTAGTTTTTAATCTTGGAAGCAACAAAACAAAATGATTGTAAAAGGTGTAAATAGATTCTAAAGCGGCTGTCTCGTTCCTATAAATAATAAATTAGGCCCTAATTATTTTTATTATATATACACACAAAGAATGGAGAAGTCTGTAATTTTTTATTGTAGGTACACCAATTGTGAGACAGAATCTTTAAAAAAAAAATCCAGAAAATCACATCGTATGATTTTTAAAAAAAACTAATTATAATTTTATTGCATGAAATGAGTATTTAATAAACCAGAAAAACAGAACCAAATATTTGGTACAGAAACCTTTGTTCTCAATTACAGAAGTCAGCTGTTTCTGAGAGCTTTTAACAAGTTTGTACACACTGCCCCAGGAATTTTGTCCCATTCCTCCATCTCCACATCTTTCAGTTTTTGGGGCTGTCGCTGGGCAACATCAAGTTTTAGCTCCCTCCAAAGATTTCTGATTGGGTTCAGGACTGGAGACTGGCTAGGCCACTCCAGGACCTTAAAATGCTTCTTGGTCAAATTCTTGAAATTCATAACCCAATCCATCCTCTCTTCAATAGAGTGTGTCCCCTATGCAGAAAAGCATCCCCAAATCATGATATGTCCACCTCCATGCTTCAGAGTTAGAACGGTTGTACTCATCCTTCTTCTTCCTCCAAATGCAGCCAAAAAGTTCTATTGTAGTCTCATCTGACCACATGACCTTCTCCCATGCCTCCTCTAGATCATCCAGATGGTCATTGGCAAACTTCAAAAGGGCCTTTACATGTGCTAGCGTGAGCACAGGGACTTTGTGCATCCTGCAGGATTTTAATCCATAACAGCTCAGTGTATTACCAACGGTAATCTTTGAGTCTGTAGTCCCAGCTCTATTCAGGTCATTGACCAGGACCTACCTAGTTCTGGACCGATTGCTGACCTCTCTCAGAATCATCCTTCCCACACGAGGCGAGATTTTGCACGGAGCCCCACAACGGGGAAAATTGACAGTAATCTTATGTTTCTCCCATTTTCTAAAAACTGCGCCAATAGTTACTGCCTAGCCTTGAGAAGGTCTACAATTTTGTCTCCGCTATCCTTATACAGCTCTTTGGTCTTGCCCATGGTGGAGAGGCTGGAGTGTGAATGTGTGTGGACAAGTGTCTTTTATACAGGTAACAAGTTCAAACAAAGTGCAATTAATACAACTAATGAGCACAGAGTAGTAGGGCTTCTTAAAGTAAATTTAACAGGTCTTTGAGAGACAGAATTCTTGCTGATTGGTAGGTGATCAAATATTTCATGCAATAAAATGCAAATTAATTTAAAAATCACACAGTGTGATTTTCTGGATTTTTTTTATATTCGGTCTCTCAGAAATGTACCTTTGATAAAAATTACAGAGCTCTTCATTCTTTGCAGGTGGGAAAATTAGCAAAACTCCCAGTGTATCAAAGACTTATTTTCTCCAGTGTGTGCATGTATGAGAAAATATATACGCACACATTTTTTTTATTTTTTTTATTGGAGCCCTAAAAGCTTATTGTTAATTTTTTACAGAACCTAGATCACCCCTTTAATGTATAGTGCATACCATTTACAATATTTATTCATTTTAAGGGAACAATGATTGGATAAATATCTAACCACATGGACACAATTGTTAGTATCCTTCCGTTAAAGAAATAAGAACCCACAATGGTAAATAAAATAACTTGAAACTGATAAAAGTAATAATAAATTTACTGAAAATCAACTACCGTAATTAAATCAGACACTGCATTTAAATTGTGGTTCAACTTAAAAAAAACGAATGAAACTGGCCTGGATAAAAATGATAGCACCCTTAACTTAACATTTTGCTGCACAACCTTGGAGGCAGAATTAATCGCTTTCTTTAACTCTGAGGTCTGAAAGGTACCTTCTCCAGACTGCATGTTTCAGCTCCTTTCTCAATTGTTTAATATGATTTACATCAGGGCTCCTAGAAGCCACTTCAGAATAATCAAATGCTTTGCTTTTAGCCATTCTTGGATATTTTTAGCTGTGTATTTTGGATCATTAATCTATTGAAAGACCAATGACCTGTGACAGAGACCAAGTTTTCTGGCACTGGACAGCACATTTCACTCCAGAATGCCTTGACAGTCTTCAGATTTTAATGTGCTCTGCAATGATTCAAGACACCCTGTGCCACATGCAGCAAAGCAACCACAAAACATAACCACGCATCCTCCACGTTTCATAGTAGGTACAACGTTCCATCTTTGTATTCATTATTGTATCTGTGAATATAGAGCTTCTGTGACTTGCCAAAAAGTTCTGGTCTCACTTTTTATGATTTGCTTTCAATAGTGGTTTCCTCCTTGGTCGTCTTTTATTAAGTCCACTTTGGTAAAAACAGCATCCGATGGTGCAATCTGACAATGATGTACTTTGACCTTGGAGTTCACCTTTAACTGCTTTGGAAGTTGTTCTGGGCTCTCTGGACACCATTCATATTATTCTATTATTCTCTTGTCATTGATTTTCCTCTTGTGGCCACGTCCACGGAGGTTGGCTACAGCCCCATAGAGCTTAAACTTCTGAATAACTTGTAACTGTAGTAACAGGAACATCAAGCTGTTTAAATATGGTTTTAAAGGCTTTACCTTTAACATATTTGTTGACAATTTCTTCCTTTCTAATCTCCTGAGAAAACCAAACAGTACAGTGACTACCTTTCATCCTTTAAATAGGCAGACTGACTGACTACAAGTTTGAAGATACCGATGATGTTAATTACAGGACACAACTTAGTTTAACAAGTCACTATGGTCAAATTAGTTTCAATCTTTTCTAGGGTTAGGTTAGGGTTACCTTTATTTTCATCCAGGCCAGTTTCTATATTTTTGTTTGCTTGTTTTTGGTGAACCACAATTCAAACATAATGTCTGCTTTCTATTAGTCATTTTTCTGTAAATTTATTACTTTTGACAGTTTCTTGTTATTTCAGTGGCTATTGCGGATTTTTCTCTCTTTCATAAGTCATGGTTACGTCATGAAAATTTCATTCTACTCTCTAAGTTATTTTCACTACAGTAATATATTAGAGATCATAAAAAAACAACCATTTTCTAATTTTTTATTACTATAATTGTAAGAGCACCTTCTGGGGTAAATAGGAAGCATTCAGTTTTACTCACATTTAAGGTAATCTTATACAGCAGCCTGATGCTAGTTGTCCTACCCTCAAGACAAAGTTAAGGAATTACAGTTCCCAGAGTTACTACATTCTAAATGTTACTAAATAGTCTCTCTCAGATCAACTTAATTGTACTTTAATTTAGACTTTATGCTAATTTCTCATGTACATAGCAGGTGCTAGCAATGCTAAGGCATTAGTATCCTGGAGTCAAAAATGCTTCGAGCAATGTAGCTGCTAAAGCTGTGTATTCAGTTAGAGGCGCACAAAACTTACCTTTCCCTTTTGATTTAGTGGTTCAATTGTTAAAGAATCTGGCCCAATATCCACAATGTTGCCCAACTGAAAGCCATCAGTTGGGTGAGGTGCCCAGACTGGCTTCCCGTCCTCCATGGTGCTGTTCCACTGCTCTCACAGTTTACTAAAGAAAAGAAAACAAGACATCATAATCATTATCTATACCAATGATCATGTATTTGAGGCTAGGCTTATGTGTTATTATCTACTTCATTACTGTTACAGGACCAAATAGGTTGCCATTCATACATGTTCCCCAGGTTGCTCAACACACATCTAGGATCTTCTCAAACCAGTCAGACAATGCCACACGTTGTTCAACAGAAAATATCTGCTGATTCCATAGCGTCCCTTCCACCACATCTTCAGGGTACAAGTCAAAATATACTGCAGACGCTATAAGGAGGACGTGAAACATTAAAACACCAAGGAGAATATCAAGACTTTTTCACTTTTCTTCACGTCTTGTTTTCTGACCATACACAAGCAGCAATAAATGACTGATTCTTAAAGTGTCATTACTCCTAAGAAAAGAACAAGACTGCCAGCTTGCTTCCCTATACGTCTAGTTGGTACAGAACTCCACAATCATAGTCATGTGTATAGATACATTTGTCACACTACTGCAGTAGAGAATTACAGCCAAGTTAACACTGTCATCCTTCCCAGACTTGGGAGAGGTTTCCAATCACAAATCTTACGCACTATTTTAAAGGACAACACTTATGAATAGGCGTTTCCACACCTCAGTATTATTAGCAATCATTTATTACCACAGAACTGTACTGTAAGAAAAGTAAACATACAATAAAGCAATCCTGAGTCATACAATAAAACAGAAAATGAGCTTGGATAATCGACATTGACACGAGGAATCAGCAAAAATAGTTATCAGATGGGATATATACAGGTGAAGGTTTAAATTACGGACAGGTATGGAGAACTACAACACTAAGAATGCTGCAAAGTATAACAGGTTTTAAATGAAATTTTTAAAGTATTAGGAAAGGCTGCTGTCAGAAGCTGCAACAATCTTAACCACACTTTGTATAATGATTTCTCCCCCAAAGAACCTGCAAGACATCTGCCATAGGGCTTCAGCAGCCCATTCACGGTATCCATTTGGACAGGCTCCGACTGACCCATCACGGAGTCGGTGGAAATCCCAGTGTCGCCGGAAGTAACGGGCTAATGTCCTCGATTCCTTGGAATATATAGCGTTAGCAGAGTTGCCAGCGTTCTGTTAACCATCCTGGTAGGCCTAAAGCCTACCAGGCGTTGGCCTCTAGTGGTTAAGTAGGCGACACAATGACGTCACATCATCATGCTGCCTACACTGGGCTTCACTAGAAGCCGGAAGGCAGCTCGTCCAATCATGGGAGCGGGAGAGAGGTAAGTTTTTCTTTTTTTTTTATGAGTATGTGGTGCTACCTATCTACCTGGGGCAGGAACCGCCTACAGCCTACCCAATTGGGGGCCAAAACTGCCTACAGCCTACCTGAGGCCCATCTATCACCTACTTAGCTGGGGCCCACCAACCTAACTTGTGCCTATCATCTTGCTTAACTGAGGCTTACTTATCTACCTGGGGGTTATCTACCTACTCACCTGTGGCCAACCTACCTACCTATGTGGGGCCTCCTTATCCACCTACCTTGGGCATATTAACTTAGCCAGTGGCAGTCTACATACCTAAAAAGTGCCTACCTAGCTACCTGGTAATATGATTCTGAGAGACACAGGCTCCAGGCGGTTAGTCCTCTGTACTCCTTAACCCCTAAAAAAAGAGAAAGTGCCTCTAAGCTTTGGCCTGTGCCCGCTCTCCCACCCGAGAAGTTTGTACAAATGTGGGAGTAGGTAAAAAGGTGCTGGAAAAGTGAGGATTCTAAGATATTTGTGTGTAAATTCTGCAGGGATGAGTGGTAGCCGGAAGAAGTTGCCATGGCGGTCTGGACTGGATGGAGAAGTAAAGAGAAAAAGATTCACGTGAAGTGTCTCATCAGAGAAAAGAACGACTCATCAGATAAGAGGTCTCCTGTAAGTCCCTGCATGTCAGGGTTTATTTTGCTTCTACAGTGGATCAGTGCTGTAGTCACTGTAATGTGGTGGTGACCTGAGCTGGTGTCTGACTACTATGTGGTCTTTATATGGTGATATTGTAGGTTATATTGGTGCCTGTAATGTGACACTTGTCTCTGATTGTAAAAGTGAATGCACACCTGACCCTGTGATTAGGGGGCTTTACTTTTACTTTCTTGACTGTGTTTATAGTGATGTTTATTTTAGAAAGGGGCAAGGTGACTGACCAAGGGAAACTTGGAGGTGGATATTGTATGTGGGGGTGGAGGGAATATGGATGGAGCTACTTAGCCATGTGTCTATGATATGTTAGACAGCGACAAATGTGTGAGACAGACGTGTGAGATACAGATATGTGACTTACTTATTACGTACTACACAATACTCTGTTTTTCACATTGTATTATGTGGTAAAAATGGATGCTCTTATGTATGAGAGCCTGGTGATATTTTCATGTACAGTAGCTGCAAGGTGGGCCCTCAAGATCAACTCCCATGTGGGCCCCAGGCCCCCAGTCTGACAGTGCGTTGGGATACTATTAAAAAAAAAAAAAAAAGGTGGCTCCAACACAGATGTGAACTATGCCTTAGCGAACCTATACTGTTTCTGTATCAGACACATAAGAGTGGTCTTCCATGCTTTTTTGTACGTTGCAACAACCATATGCGTTGGCTAAATAGGGAAAATGTAGTCCAATTAGAACTATGTTTGCCGTATAAGGTTTTTAGCCATGCCGCGGCACCCGTCTGGATACAGTTTTATGCTATCCCGACGGATCCATGGACAAGCTGCCAAAACGCTATGTGAATGGGGCCTAAACATGCTACTCAGAATGCGTGAATATCATTCTACAATAAGGCAGCAGACAGTGCGGCAGCAGTGAACATGGTATTCTAATACCTGCAGTAAATATCATTTTGGTTATCACACAGTCACCTCAGAAAAAGAAAATGATAAAGTAGTCTGAAAGGTAGAATGAATGAAAATAGAATAATGAGAAGGAAAATATAAAATGTTAAGTAAATAAAATATTCTTATGTTACTGCAGGAAATCTGAAGCGGAGCAGCTGAATCACAATGCCCACCATGGACACATTAGCTGTCCAAGCCAAGAAAGTTACCAACCAGCCTTTTCATTTTAATCAGAATAGACACATTTTTGGACTTTATTGTAAAGTTTTATGAAATCTAAACATAACTGACCTACAAAGACTTTGTACAATGCTTTAATTATTCATCTGTCCTGCGTGAGACAATGTAGCTGCTAAACACTGGAGAAACCATAGCCCTAGCATAGCATGCTACCAGAATACAAGCTCTGCAACAGAGAAATATGTGAAAACTATTCTTAGACCTGCTTTACTGCAGGAATGAATACAATTTACAGTCATTTACCTACGTTTAAGACTTTCTAAACATACAGGTGTAGAATTCAAATAAGGTGTACTTTCTTCTTCTCATGACTGTATATGTATTACAGCTCCACATGTATATACACTACCATTCAAAAGTTTGGGGTCACCCAGACAATTTTGTGTTTTCCTCATTTATCAAATGTGTTGCAAAATGAATAGAAATCTCGTCCAGACATTGAGAAGGTTAGAAATAATGATTTTTATTTGAAATAATAATTTTCTACTTCAGACTTTGCTTTCACCAGATAATGCTCCCTTTGCAGCAATTTCAGCATTGCAGGCCTTTGGCATTCTAGCTGTTAATTTGCGGAGATAATCTGAAGAAATTTCACCCCATGCTTCCAGAAGCCCCTCCCACAAGTTAGATTGGCTTGATGGGCACTTTTTGCGTACCATGACGGTCAGCTGCTCCCACAACAGCTCAATAGGGTTGAGATCTGCTGACTGCGCTGGCCTCTCCAATACAGATAGAATACCAGCTGCCTGCCTCTTCCCTAAATAGTTCTTGTATAATTTGGAGGTGTGCTTTGGGTCATGGTCCTGTTGCAGGATGAAATTGGCTCCAATCAAGCACTGTCCACAGGGTACGCATTGCGTTGCAAAATGGAGTGATAGCCTTCCTTATTCAAAATCCCTTTTACAAATCTCCCACTTTACCAGCACCAAAGCAACCCAGACCATTACATTACCTCCACCATGCCGGACAGATGGCGTCAGGCACTCTTCCAGCATCTTTTCAGTTGTTCTGCGTCTCACAAATGTTCTCCTGTGGAATCCAAACACCTCAAACTTCCATTCGTCTCCATAACACTTTTTTCCAATCTTCCTCTGTCCAATGTCTGTGTTCTTTAGCCCATATTAATCTTTTCCTTTTATTAGCCAGTCTCAGATATGGCTTTTTCTTTGCCACTCTGCCCTGAAGGCCAGCATCCCGGAGTCGCCTCTTCACTGTAGACATTGACACTGGCGTTTTGCGGGTACTATTTAATGAAGCTGCCAGTTGAGGACCTGTGAGAAGTCGATTTCTCAAACTAGAGACTCTAGTGTACTTGTCTTGTTGCTCAGTTGTGCAGTGGGGCCTCCCACTTCTCTTTCTACTATGGTTAGTGCCTGTTTGTGTTCTCCTCTGAAAGGAGTAGTACACACCGTTGTAGGAAATCTTCAGTTTCTTCGCAATTTCTCGCATGAAATAGCCTTCATCTCTCAGAACAAGAAAAACCTGTCACGTTTCACATGAAAGTTCTCTTTTTCTGGCCATTTTGCGCGTTTAATCGAACCAACAAATGTAATGCTCCAGATTCTCAATTAGCTCAAAGGAAGGTCAGTTTTATAGCTTCTCTAATCAGCAAAACTGTTTTCAGCTGTGCTAACATACTTGCACAAGGGTTTTCAAGGGTGTTCAAAATATCCAATAGCTTTCTTACACAGTTAGCAAACACAATGTACCATTAGAATACTGGAGTGATGGTTGTTGGAAATGGGCCTCTATACACCTATGTAGATATTGCATTAACAACCAGACATTTGCAGCTAGAATAGTCATTTTCCACATTAACAATGTATAGAGTGGATTTCTGATTCATTTAATGTTACTTCATTGAAAAAAAACTGTTCTTTTCTTTAAAAATAAGAAAATTTCTAAGTTACCCCAAACTTTTGAACGGTAGTGTAAGCACTGAAGTACATTTGCTGGATTGTAATAAATAGCTCTGTACCTTTAAGTCACCAATTTCATATGAAGGCATAAAATTTTTTTTTTTTTACATATACTTAAGCTTTATTAAAAAAAACAAACACACAACAACACTGTTCTATCAGACCTAAAAGCTTTAAAGGGGTTGGACCATAAATATCATACCATAAATATCTCTCTCAACTCCTATTCACTGATTTGGTAATCTGTTGGGGAGGTCTGGCCACTGGAACAACCTCTGACCATAAAACCATGGGTCCACAAATTGGCATCAGTCTGGAAAATATATGTGACACTGCATTGCCATTTCATTTATTCTATGACACTGCTGAAGATAGCCATGGGCTATGCTGTGCCATTCTTGGCAGTGCCATAGACCGTGAATGGCACATGACCATGGTAACTACTCATTGTTGCTTCTCTTGGATCTCTCTGCAGCATTTGACACTGTGGATCACCAACTTCTCCTCAGCATGCTCAGCACCATTGGCCTCCAGGACACCGCTCTCGCTTGGTTCTCGTCCTACCTCTCTGACCGCTGCTTCAGTGTCTCGTTTTCTGGTTCGACCTCCTCTCCTCTTCCTCTTGCTGTTGGGGTTCCTCAGGGATCAGTTCTAGGTCCTCTCCTCTTTTCATTGTACACAGCCCCCATTGGACAAACCATCAGTAGATTTGGCTTCCAGTACCATCTCTATGCGCGTGACACCCAATTATACACCTCCTCCCATGACATCACTCCAGCCTTGCTACAAAACACCAGTGACTGTCTGTCCGCTGTCTCTGACACCATGTCCTCTCTCCATCTGAAACTAAACCTCACTAAGACTGAATGTCTTGTCTTTCCGCCATCTACTAACCAACCCCCCCCCTGCTATTTCTGTTTCTGTATGTGGTACCACCATTTCCCCTAGACAGCGGGCCTGCTGCCTAGGGGTTTTATTGGATTCTGATCTGACCTTCTCCCCATATATCCAATCCCTTTGCCCGCTCCCGTCACCTGCACCTCAAGAATATCTCCAAAATCCGTCATTTCTCACTGTGTGGAAACGACTCAAACTCTCATTACTGCTCTTATTCTTTCTCGTCTTGAATACTGCAACTCCTTGCTTATCGGTCTCCCTCTCTGCAAACTCTCCCCCCTCCAATCTGGCCAGAATGCAGCAGCCAGGCTTGTTTTTCTCTCCAGCCGCTATACTGATGCCTCTACCCTGTGTCAGTCACTGCACTGGTTGCCCATCCAGTACAGGATACAGTATAAACTCAGCACTCTCACCCATAAAGCTCTCCACAGCGCTGCTCCTCCCTACATCTCCTCCCTAGTCTCTGTCTACCGCCCTACCCGTGCTCTCCACTCTGCTGATGATATCAGACTACATTCCTCAATCATCCGAACCTCCCATGCCCGCCTACAAGATTTCACACGTGCGGCACCAATTCTCTGGAATATGCTACTGCGGGCGATCAGGCACATTCACAACCCCCACAGTTTAAGGAGGGCCCTGAAAATACATCTTCTCGGTCTGGCCCACCAAGATCCCTAACTGCTATCACACACATCTGTCACTCCCTCACTTGGGCACTCACAAGGCACTTATCTGTATATAGATGTACAGTCTGGGTGGCAGGTTCATCCATTTTTCATGTAAACCACCCCCTATTTATGAAACATGGCCGGACCATTGTAAACTTGGCACTTCTAACCGTATGTTTCACCCATACACCCTAATAGATTGTAAGCTCTCACGAGCAGGGCCCTCACACCTTGTGTCTCATTTGTAAGTACTTTTAATGTGTAATGACTGTATGTTTACCCTTGAATTTGTAAAGTGCTGCGGAATATGTTGGCGCTATAGAAATAAAGATTATTATTATTATTATTATTATTAAGACCACCATTCCATTCACACATACTTGAAAACTAGCGTTCTCATGACTTGTGGGGCTTCCAACTATCTGACCCTAACCATTTCAAAATGTATCACCTATTCTTTAGATAGCAGATAAATGTGGTTCTTACCATTTAAAAGGGAAAATACCTTCATAACACCACAGCACGCTGAACGCTCAGCTTTGACACACAGAGCAACAGAGACCACTTGTTGCAGTACATGTGCAAATGGCTTAACAATATCAACATAAAAGTGTTACATTATTTAAAAATGCTGGTCACTCATTCGGAGACAATAGATAAATCAAAAAATTAAAACCTCACCTTTAAAACCCACTAGTTCCAGCACTGCTACAAGCCCCTATGTGCCCAACGATGACGACACAGTCAGTGGTCACGTGGTGCAATAGTCAATTACTGGCCTCAGCAGTCACATACCATATATCTCGAACGTGATGACATGACTGATAAACATATCATCGGCCGGGAGCTGCGCCGATGCTCAAGTGAGCGGGTTTAAAAGGGGAGGTTTTTTTCCTATTTAATATCCTCCTCAAATGTCTGACGAGCATTTTTTTAATATTGGAACACACCTTCAAGAGGGAAGACCGAGCTGCTTAAACCCAATGAAATAAGCCTTCTTTCTGATTTAATAAAAAAAAAAAAAAAAAAAAAAAAAAGAACCACCTGAAAAAATGTATTCAATTAAAACATTTCTTTAACAATTACAAGATTGATTTGACAGAAAGATCCATCTTCATATATTCCTTTCCATTCATTCTATACTACTTTCTTTTTTACTAACAGCAAGAAGAAATGGACAAGAGGGTAGCAGTATTAGTGCACAGACTTTATAGGGTCAGCTGGTCAACTATAATCATATAGACACCTAAGTCTGCACATGAGCCAAAGACAAAGGTTTATCAAAATAAATAACTTCACATTTCATATTGCTGCATCAGAATAATACAAACAGGTTGGCTTTATACAATACAAGTGCTAGAATAAGCAGCATAAAACAATAACTTATATTCTCAATGAAGTATTTCACTAAAATACTAAACAGACTGGATTATCCAAGTCATATGCAACACTTAACACCTAAATCCTTTTACACAAAATCCAGTACTGAACACTACCCAGATTCCAAGACACATACAGTAATCAAAGAAGGCATTAAAGTTTTCCTTTTGTAGGATATGACCTAAATAACCATTTATATTTAAGAGGATATTAGAAACATAGCTCAGGAGAAAGAAAAGAAACCTGGACTACTGAACAATGCTCTTTCTTAAAGGGGTTGTCTCACTATAAGGATTGCTTTCTATGTTAAAGATCTTGCAAAAACAAGTCACTTTGCAATATATGTCCATTAACAGTGTCCTACCTATTCCTAGATATCCCCTCTTGTATGGGCTGCATCAGCTCCTCAGGTCACTATAGCTTCAGACCTGTTTACTCTCTCCTGATACGCTGCCAGCACTGGTTGCTATAGCTACAGACCTGGCTTCTACAGCAGCATAGTAGAAGCCAGTAAACACGCCCCTGAATTCAAAGTGAAACCAAGAAAACAGGACTGAGGTAGATGAATCAATGTAGTGAGACAACACCTTTAAGGAAAATACCTCGATAGAAGAAATCACTACTCTTCAATCAATCAATTCTAGTTATGAGTAGATCAAATACTTCTTTATCTTTCCCAAACGCTGTACCAAAGCATCAAACGGGTTCAAAAGCTTTTAAGGTGATGTATACATGAGGAAAAGCCAGGATCTTCCAACCAATTTATATTGAGGATATCAAAGATCTCATAGATGGCAGGAGAAGGAGCAGCTGTAAGGATATTTTTTTTCCTCACCCATTCAAACCAGTTATAGAGGGCATGCACTCTCTGAATGTCACACATAGGGAGTCTTTTTTTGCCCTACTAAAGAGGAATGAAGTCAATCATGTTGATTCTGTGTCTAAACACAACGTATTGGCAGCACTCTGCAAACGCTAAGAGACAGTCAAACAATGAATACAGGCAGTCCCCAACCTACAACGTTCCGCCTTACATCCATCCCCTAGGTACAAACGGAGACTCGTGGAGTGTGGCTCACACACTGAGTCATGACCCACAATAACCAAGTGCCAGCATGCCACAGCAGCACACGAGATACAGAAAATGAGGTGAAAACTTCTAAACAGGGGCACATGTAAAAACCCTTCCCTGCACTATTCAACAAACCCTTTGTGCTGGAGTTACAATTAATAACTATAGCTGTTCCGACTTACATACAGATTGAACTTAAAGGGAACCTGTCACAGATTATGCCCCCTTGCTAAGGACAGCACAAGGTAGTGTCAGACCTGCTGTTTCCAGTGCTGTGTCCCTTATTCTGTAAGATGCTGTAGTTTTTGAGTATTTACCCCTCAAATCTTACTTATGAGCAGGTGTTAGCCCCACCCACCAAAGGCTAGCCCCCCCACTGACAGTTATTCAGATGTTTCTACCTACTCAAAGTAATAGGTTTATCAGTTGAGGTGGGCGGGGCTAGCCTCAGATGGGCGGGGTTTGAAAGAAAACTGACTCTTTGAATGACTCTTCTGGCTGAAAACTGCAGATTTGAGCATTAAGCACATGAAAACTCCTGCATCTTACAGAATAAGGGACACAGCGCTGGAAACAGCATGTCTGTCACTAGCTTGTTCTGCCCTCAGCAAGGGGGGCATAAACTGTGTGACAGGTTCTCGTTAAGAAATCTACAGTCCCTATCCTGCTCGTAACCTGGGGACTGCCTGTATATGAACTATTTCAAAATGCATTACTGCTGCTTTTTGGATACATGAAAATTTGAGTTTCTTAGATCAAGACTGTGAGAGCCCATCCACCAACGACAATTTGACTTCAGTTTAGATGAGGTGAGAATGCTGTAGTGTAGAATGTGATCCTAAAAATAGAAGAAACACATTTTGAAACAGTTCATATGTTCATTGTTTGGCTGTCTCTTAGTATAGTGCTTCTTTTTGTGTTTGCCACGTCGTCAGCGGGCACCTACATCATTTTTTAAGACTGTTTTGGGTGTGCAGGGTAATTCAAAAAGGCTGGTGCCAGCAGTAAAGGCTTGTAGATAAATTAACATTAGTGGTAAATGGCTAGTGGCTGAAAAACCAAAGTAAATATGGCTTATTTGCACAAAGCAACGAACGGCAGCTTTCATTATTAGTGTATAGATACAACTTGGATAGACAGTGTGCCTTTTCATGTTAATAATTTCATAAATTCGTGTTATGCTTTCTCTGTTATGAACACCCGGGCTATCAGTTTGCCCCAGTCTTTTTGAACCACCTTGTATGTAAACCTATACTCCAGTCCAAATGATAAATCTGTGATAGGCCAAAATCCACGTGAGGTTGAACTTGTTTTTCAACACTTTTTTAATTTAGAAAAGTCTCAAATCTATGGGAAATGCTTTCAGGTCTGAATACCAATCCAATTTTCTAATAATTTTCAAATAATTTGTATGCGTCTGAAAGAAAGGCATGGAGGTTCCATAAATATGGTGTTGGACCTGAATGCCAGATTCTTTAAATGTATTTACACTGTGACAACTGGCAGAAAGAAACTGATAAATCGACCCCTTATTTCAATGAGTACATAATATAACATATCAGTCTCAGAAGTTCCCAAAAAATCGACAAGTGATATCAGACCTTGCGTTAGCCCGTACATTAGTAGCTGCCAAAATATGATGAAAAATTCAGCTGCAATATTCAGTAAATGATCCAATTCAAAGGCTGTGCCATTCTCAAATCTCCATATTGTGCTTTTTTAGGTCAAACAGTCAGTGTGGATGGGTGGAGTGCACAACCAAAATGAAGGCTAGCCTTTCCTCCATAAAAACAATCCAAAAACAAAAGTTGGTCAGCACAACCAAGACAATTTTCAAGAAATTAGTATAGGTGCACGTGGCAGCAAAACAATGCAAACAGCACAATATCAGCAGCACTCTATAAACACCAAAAAAATTAAAGGGAATATAGGAATTTTTTCAAAATGCATTTCTGCTACTTGAGAGCACTATTGGGGTTTGGATGTGGATCCACACCAAACTCCATGCACAAAGCTTTATGGTCGTTTTTCATGCCATCCCATGGACTTCAATAGTAAATTTTCCTCCATTTTCAGAATGAAATCCGATCAAAGACTGAACATGTCCCAAGTTTTTTGAAAAAACGGTGGTTATGAAATCCGACCTCAGAAAATCATGTCATATTGACTACAACTCAGATTTTATATTGAGGTCTATGGGGATGGTTTTACAGTCGTTTTTGATAGTTTTGAAATTCAGAATCCGCGTAAAAAAATTTAAACCCTTGCCGTGTAGATGGGCAACTTTAGATTACTAGTTTGAGAATTACTTCTAGTTGAAGAGCCTTATTTTAGTCAATGATTTAAGTTTTTTTTTCTTTAAAATAGATAGATCTTCCACCTGACTTTAAAGGGATTTGCTTCCCCACAAAAACAGATAAAACACAAACTAAAAATACAGCCATGTGAACATTTCAAAGACCTAAAGGTGGGGCAAAAGCACAATGACCCACAAGTCCTTTTTGACAGGCCTTGCAGTCTGTACGTATGCTTAACTCTTGGGTAGTGGAAGTCATGACCCGTCTGGGAACCTGAATAGAAAATGAAGAACTCAGACCACAGTAAGGTGAGACTTTGATGAGATGCCAACAAATAATTGTTTGCCTGTAGTATCATTCACAGTCATTAAAATACGTTTCAAATAATCCAAAACGTAAGGATCTGCTCACTCAACATTGCTGTGTGTACTGACCTTGTACATCAGCAAATAAAGTGTTACAGGCTGTTAAAGATGACCTCTAAGAGGTGTCACGGCACAGAGAGATGTAGTATGGAGCGAAAGATTCCTATAGCTGTTAATAGCACAGGTTCTGCATCTGATCTGCCCTGTCATATATATGTCTGTCTAACTTTAAAGATATCACAAGGCATTATGGGAAAGGGGTGAGAAGCCACGCCCCTCTGTTTGGTTGTAACAAACTCAAATTTCTTTTTGACCCACCGAGTCTTGAGAAAGCAAAAAAGGGTCCTTTTTTGCTTTCTCAAGACTCGGTGGGTCAAAAGCAAATTGAGGTTTGTTACAACCAACAGGGGCTGTGGGCTTTCGCCCCTTTCCCATAATGCCTTGTGATATGCAGATGCTTTAAATAGAGGGCGAAAAAGGCAAAACACAAACTCTACAAGCCGTTCGTTCGGTGCTCTCCTTAAGGAGAGATCTTCCCTTCCTAACTTTAAAGAGGCATTTGCCTATATAGTGCAGTATAATCTATTAATAACTTGTTGCTGATGCATTGGTTTTTAGCAACAGTGGGGTTTTTTTTCCCCATTTGTACCTTCCAAGAGCCATAATTAAAAAAAATAAATTAAAAAAAAAAAATGTTTTTGTTTTCTTTAGTATGGACTTCCCTGTATAGTACAAATTACATAGTAAAGGTGCGTTCACACGGCAAGGGACAAATACCGGGCTGGGACGGCTTTTCTCCGCGATGAGCGGAGAACAGCCCTCCCTCCTCCCATTGAGGTGTTCAAATTCCGTCCGGAAACCAGACAGAAGAATTAACATGCTCAATGCACGGGTTTTCCATAGAGCACCATTGTGCTCATTTTCGGCCGGTTTTTCAGGCGGTCTGCAAAACCGCAAACCACCTGAAAAACCATCCAAAAACCCGTGCCGTTGGGACATGTCCTTACTATTCTCTTGGTCAACATCATCCCAATCATATAAGTTATTTTTATTTAAAAACCTAGATGCTGCAGTCAAAAGCCGCTAGGAGGGAACCAATAGACAGGATACAATAGATTAGCAGTAAAAACAGACTACTAGTATCGCAGTATATTATATTAGCGACTGCACCCCCTAGTTGTTAAGTATCAATTGGCCATGAAAAATAACATATTAAAGTAATAAACAAAACATTACTAAAACCAGCTTTTATAACCATTATATCTATATATTTTTGTCAACATCATTTACATAAAAAAGTTTGAACAAAAAAAAAAAAAAAGTACGTATCGCAAAACAAATTACCTAAAAAAGCTACAGCTGCCCAAAAAAGAAATAAACCCCCCCAGAGACCAGTCTAATTAAAAATAAAAACTGTTGGGGTATATTCACACGGCGTATTGGGGCGCGTACTGTAAGCCAGCCCCATTCACTTCTATTGTCAGCAGCGCGTAAGCATCGTGAAGAAGTGACATGTCATTTCTCTCCTCCGGCGTACAATAGAATCGTATTATACGCCGGGTTGGTAGGGGGGAGAGGGTAATTCATACTTCTCTATGAGAGCTATGAATTACAAACTACTAAAAAAAAATCCCTTTTTAAAACATAACTTTTAATATGATCAGTAAAATATTATTCTTAGACAATAGAGCACACTTAGGTCAACACTTTTGGTCTACTTATCACCTCCCAAAAAAATATATTATCCATTTGCCTCAGTAGGTCAAAAAAAGAAAGAAGTAGGGTTAAGTAAATTTCATTTGGGGATATATTGACATAGTGTTGCCCATACTGTCAGTATGCTAAGTGTGCTCTATTGTCTAAGAATAATATTTTGCTGATCATATTAAAAGTTATGTTTTAAAAAGGGATTTTTTTTGTAGTTTGATATTTATAGTCCCTTGGGATTCATTATAAGTTTTTGTAGTTTTTAGAGCTATGAATTACCATAATTGCGGCGCGCATTTTGCACGTATTAGAGCACAAATACCAGCAAAATGTCGCCGAAATTTAAGCCGTGAAAAACTTTCCCCTATGGTCTGATTTTATGTTGACACAGAGAAATTCTAAAAATAAATTCAAAATTAAACCCCAAAGTTTTTAAAAGTTTTTAAAAATTTCAAAAACCCCTTTTAAAATTTGGATCCCCTTTCTGACCCTCAGAATAAAGTTAACATGATTTATTCAGCACAGTGAATTATATAAAAAATGAACCCATAAACCAACAGCAGAATTTAATACACTGTGTAGTACAATAAATGAAACCATTAAAAAATACAAGCTCTCATATGGCTACGTCGGATGGTTTTGTCTTAGTAATAGACGTCTCAAGAACCGCTTAAATGTAAAATCTCTAATCTGTTCAAATAGTGTATAACAATCCTACTGCATGCATTTTACCGTTGTAGTTTCATCTACATACCGGGCCTAATGCGCCCTGAAATGTTTGCATAAACCTTCATAGATTTTCTCTATGTCTTACCTTATAACAGCTTGGGAATAAAAAATTTTTTGGATAAATAAATAAGACGAGTTTCAATTTTGCATTTTTGTTGCATTTTTTTTTAACTGTATCTAAAAATGCAGGCAAAAAAAAATAATAATAATAATTGCCTTTTAAAATTAACCCCAAATTTTTTTGCGTTTAAAAAGCTTATGAAAATTAAAAAAGATGGTTCCCCCATATGCAAAACCTTAACAAGGGGAGGTGGTTTGAAAACTCAAACTGCTCACCTGGTTGATATCTGCATAGAACAGGCGCAGCTCTGGACAGTAGCTTGAACAGTTCTATTTTCCCTGCTGCTCCTCTTAGGGTTGTTCACAAACCGTTTTGGTCCTTTTGGATGGTTTTACGGATCCCTTTTTTAAACTGGGGAAAACTGGATGTAAAATGCCCCAAAAACGGATCCAGAAAACGAACAGTGACCCTTTTTTTTGGATGCTAATTGGATGCTTTTTGCGGATCGGTTTTTACTTTTTTTCAATGCTTTTTTTAAATCAACCTATCAAACGGAAATTTAAATATAATATAACCATCTGCCCAAGAAAAAAAATTTTTTTTTTCCTAGTTCAGTCAGTTACATAACTATGATTTTAGAACCCCCCTCCCCTATTTTTTTTTTTTTATTAAAATCAACCAAATAGTTTTCAAACCCCCCCCAAAGAAAATTTAATTAAAACAATCATGTATAAACTAAATAATTTTCTAAACTAAATATTATAAATTAAATATATTTTAGATACATATATATTTTAAATATATATTATATATATTTATGTAAAATAATAAATGTACATTTATTACTTTATACACATATATAATTTTAACATTTAAACTTTTGTTGGGAATTTTAAATTATATAAAATTTAATATATTACAAAAAATATTATTATATTTATATATATAATATATATATTAATTTTAAATATATATTATATATATTATTTATATATTTTTCTACATTTATAAATAAATATAACCCAAAACATAATAAAAAAATTTATATTTAATTTAAACCAATGGTTTTACAGATGCGTTTTTGGCATCGAAAACGGATCTAAAAACGCACCCCAAAAGTATGCTGGCTTTTGGGTCGCTTTCGGGATCAAAAGCGCACCCCCATTATTTCCTATGGGGGTTTTTCTTGCGTAAAACGCAAAAAGAATTGACATGTCAATTCTTAAAAAAGGATCCGAAAAAAAAGCATCGCGAAAAAACGCATGAAATCATCTGTGACAGCGATCGCTTTTGCCATTGAAAGAATGTTAATCCCTGCAAATTTTCAGATCCTTTTACGGATTGTAAAAAGGATCCGTAAAAAGGTTACAAAAAGTCGTGTCAAAAGCCCTTAGGGTGTTATGCAACAAAGGGGTGGGGCTTAAGTGACATCAAGAGGACAGAAAAAAAAATAAGGAAAAAAAGGGATCTGGAAAAGACGGGTTGTATCCCGTTTTTTACAATTTTTTAGGTTAACTTTTCAGATAACATGCCTCCCCAGGAAAGAAAAAATAATTCTATCAAACTGGATACAAGACTGTTTTCCATCCAGCAGCGGCTAAATTTCCCTGTGTTCTTTGTTAGAATTACAAAACCACCTGCATTTAAAAAAAAAAAAAAAAAATCTTTACAGCTTCCTTACTTAAAATTTTTAACACAAACGCAACAAACGCAGCATAAAATGGGATGTCTCATCATGCTGTTTCGCAGATCCTGCTCTTTACAGCCAGCTTCAGGCTTCCACTTCCTGTTCAAGCTGTGGGTGGTTCTACAGCAGTGATTTGCATATCAGATCTGCTATTCCTAGCTAATTCTATTAGAGGGACATTGGTGATGGAGACATTTTAAACTCTGTGGGAGCTCTGTGATATATAGGGTTGTACGATAGAGGGAGAGAAGTTAAGTTCTGTGATATATAGGGTTATATGAAAGTGGGAGAGACGCTAAGCTCTGTGATATATAGGGTTATATGATAGAGGAGAGAAGCTGAGCTCTGGGATATATAGGGTTATATGATAGAGAAGCTGAGATCTGTGATATATAGAGTTATATGATAGAGGAGAGAAGCTGAGCTCTGTGATATATAGGGTTATATGATAGAGAAGCTGAGCTCTGTGATATATAGGGTTATATGATAGAGGGAGAGAAGCTGAGCTCTGTGATATATAGGGTTATATGATAGAGAAGCTGAGCTCTGTGATATATAGGGTTATATGATAGAGGGAGAGGAGCTGAGCTCTGGGATATATAGGGTTATATGATAGAGGGAGATAAGCTGAGCTCTGTGATATATAGAGTTATATGATAGTGGGAGAGGAGCTGAGCTCTGTGATATATAGGGTTATATGATAGAGGAGAGAAGCTGAGCTCTGTGATACATAGGATTATATGATAGATGGAGAGAAGCGGAGTTCTGTGATACATAGGGTTATATGATAGAGGGAGAGGAGCTGAGCTCTGTGATATATCGGGTTATATGATAGAGTGAGAGAAGCTGAGCTCTGTGATATATAGGGTTATATGATGGAGAGTAGCTGAGCTCTGTGATATATAGGGTTATATGTTAGAGGGAGAGAAGCTGAGCTCTGTGATTTATAGAGTTAGATGATTTGAAGCGGAGTTTAAAAAAAAAAAAAAAAGAGAGAAACCTGTGAAAGTGAAACTTCTATGGTCTCTTAAGGAGTCTGGTCAGTATTTTCTCTGCTTTTTACTCCAAAATCCTGCTGCAAATCACATAAATCTATATGTAGAAATGCAAAAGTTTCTCACTCCAAATGGTTTGTAGTCCATGTATCTGAGGTTGAACTTGTAATCAATTACTTCAGGGTGTATGTTGGACTCTAAGGACGGAGAAAGCCCGTGGATCCAGGTAGGTCAAACAAACCAAGTAAAATGATGAATGTTCTCCGGCTCTATTATCAAAAATAAAAATTTGCTTTTATTAAAAAAAAATTAAAATACATGTCAGCAATTATCTTGTGGCCGACGTGTTTCGAGTGATCTCACCCTTACTCATGGCACATCTGTACATAGCAACATCTCCTTTTATATATCAATCACAACTAATCATATGTGTGGCATAATTGCTTCAAACTTTATCAAACAATGTTTAAAAACAACAACAATGCTGGATGCACAAATAAATACATTATATATATATATATATATATACACACACACACACACACACACATATATATATATATATATATATACACACACACACACACACATTTCACAAATGTACCTATTCAATAATGATTTAAAGGATCATTCTTAGGCCATGTTCACACGGCTTAAAATGGGCCTTATTTCGGTCCATAATTACGCGCCGAAGTGCGCAAATTACGGGCTGAAAACGGCCCATTCATTACGGTGATCCACAGTTCTCATAGATAACTATGGATTACGTCTCCTCTCCCTGCTCGGTGAATCCGCCACGGGGGGAGATAAGTGACATGTGAATTACCAGCGGCGTATACGCGCCGCTGGTAATGCAAGTCTATGGGCCGGCGAGGTGCCGGCCCCCCGCTCCCGTCCACACGGCGTAATTGCGGGGCGTAATTACGTCCCGCAGTTAAGCAGTGTGAACATAGCCTTATAGTGTGGCATTCTAGAATTTAACTTGAAAATCCAGTATGCCTCACACTAAGCAGGAGCCGTCTGAGGTCGCCTCCCCTGGATTTCATTTTAACGCATTCAGTGCCAAAGAACTGAAAATGGGAAATATCTCACTGATGAACAGAAGAAAAATGCCAAGAAGCTCCTGATAGGTTAATGTAATTAGAATTCTTTAAATGAAGGATGTGCTCGAAAATCCTTCTTTTCAAGTGTCGACCAGTACATCCAACACAGAATAAAATTACATGCCTTATATCGTAGAACATACTACGAACTCAGTATTGCAATTAATAAAATTGTTGATTTTAAATACTGGGCCATTTTGACATGTAGAAATCGTCACAATGCGGTCAGTAAAATGACATGTTACATCTCAAACCCCTGCATTTATAATTAGCCTTCATGGATAACCATGTGTTCTACATTGACGTATCTATAAAAACGTTAGGTGATAACATAGCAGCTAAAGATTTACCCCCCCTCTCTACCATCCTTGAGTATGTCAGCAGATACACCATCCTGAAACAGAATCGGTACATTTCTGCGGACAATGTTGTTAATTTGTTTGAACTGTCTGCTATTGGTAGTTACAAACGCTAAGGCCATGTTCACACGGCTTAAATTGGGACGTATTTCAGTCGGTAATTACGTGCCGTAGTGCGCGAATTACGGCTCGAATACGTCCCAGTCATTACGGTAATCCACAGTTCTCATAGAGAACTATGGATTAGGTCTCCTCTCCCTGTTCAGCTAATACACCGTGGGGAGAGGGGGGGTGGAATGAGTGACATTTCATTTTCTAGCGGCGTATACGCGCCGCTAGTAATGACAGTCTATGGGCCAGCGAGGTGCCGGCCCCCCGCTCCGGCCCCGCCCCCATCCACACGGCGTACTTGCGGGGCGTAATTACGCCCTGCAAATAAGCCATATGAACATAGCCTAAGGGTCCTGAGGACACTTTCATTTTCTTATCCTTGTTACCTAAAAGATCTCTATTTTTAGATGATACTATTGTTTTCGCTCTTTCAATACTCCATTTAGCATAACCCCTTTTCTCCAGACGCATCTCAAAGGTGTGGAATTCGTCAGCAAGAAGGTCTGAATCTGAACAGGCTCTCTTAGCCCGCACAAATTCTCCAACTGGAATCGAACCCACTGTGTGTGCGGAATGATTGCTGGTGGCATGTAATACTGTGTTACCCGCTGTCTGTTTTCTATATATCATAGCTCAGCTTCTCTCCCTCTATCATATCCTGCTCTCTGACAGGGTAGCCAGTGAGGTTCCCTTTAAATTCTGCCAGATTCTCCCTAGCAACATTCTGCAAACAAGCCAGAGCATACTGGTAATAACAATGCAGCAGTTCTCAGCACCTGGCAAAACTGTAAAAGTAGCAAAGTAAAATTCACATTACAAAATGTTCTTTCAGTTTTATGCTGGAAACCCAACCTGTTTGGGCAAATAAAAGCGATTTGTGAGAATATAGTCCACAAATTTTATAAAACAGCCCTGATGCAAAACATTTTACTTGTATGCCGAGTTACAGATTTTATAGACCCACAGACTGATTAGTCGCACATTTTCAGTGCAAAGCCCACATTAAAAAAAGCAAAAGTGTATTTCTTCTTTCCACCTCATTTTTCCGTACTTACCATGTTAAAAAAAAAAAAGTATTATATTTAGTATTACTGTTTCCAAGCTATTAGAGGGGTTATCTGGGAGTTTAACAATTTCAAAAAACACTATGAAAAGTGTATACATTGAAAAGTAAAGATATTCCACTATCTTCATCTTTTGCCTTTTCATTCATCTATCATGAGATCCACTTTTTGCAGTGAATCGTCCTACTTGTGGGAGTGTCAGTGGTTCTCCAGTAGCTCTTTCCTACAAGTCCCAGAATGCACTGCAGTAACAATTACAATCTTCTCTGCACCAGCCCCCTAATCCTCCTAGCACTGTTCAGCTCTGCCCTTACATCATTCTCAGACATGTACACCTCTTGCCCCTGCATCTCTACTCCAGTTCATTTGCTGGTTGCCTGCAGTAGGCTGTGTATAGTACAGTGCACCAATCACAGTTTGTTACATGGTGCATGGTCCTATAATATATGTAATACATGAACAAATATATAATTTGGTTTATAGATTTCTATATATGTGCTGTACATTCCCCACAGCATGAACACAGCTATCCCATTACTATAAGTCAGATTGCTCTGGGGAATCTTGGCATCACCCAGCTTTCCTGTACACTGGATAGCCTATCTAGCAGCCAAAAAAGGTGGGTGACATCACATACACCACATCAAATGGTTTTTGATCATAATAATGAAGGCACCTAGACACTAGCAGCGATAAGTCACTATGTAAACATAGTTATCACCACACGTGTGCATGTGCCCACATTAGTATTAGTATGTAACCCTCTCTCCAGCTCTGTACTTACTGTCATGATTACTTTCCTGTCAACACCTGTTTACATAGTGACTCAAATTACTATGTACATGGTCCTAGCACAGTTACCCAGTTTTTGTACTGCTGTTCTTTACTTTAATTACTAACACTAATTGAAGCAGAGCTAACAAACAATTGCCACTCCCCTGTAATCTATGCTGAAGCTGAGACCAGCAGAAGAGAATGCCCTCACTAAATGCAGTCAGACCTTCTCTGCTCAGATCACGCCCACTACAAGGGAGTGTTCCTGAGCTGAGCCTGGCTTTAGCATACCCACTGAGTGATGACAAAATGTTTATTCAAACCATGTGATGAATGTACATCACATGGTTTGTAGGAGAGATGGGGGGGGGGGGGGAGAACCAGGCTCTTTGGCTGCTTCTTCACAGAACAGGTACATTTTTAAATCAGTATCAACTACAAAGTTCAATATAGTTGAATTGTGAGCCCTATAGCAAATAAAAAGAAAAGTCCCGGAGAACCCCTTTAGGGGTTTTCACGCTACAAAGATTCTCTTTCAACATGTAGGGACAGGAAATGTAATACTTTTCTAAATACTTTAGTCATTAGATAAAAGAGATTTTATTTCCTCGGAGTACACACTTTATTCTACGGTTACCTGACCATAGCTCCGCTATCTTATTCTAATGTGCTAAATAATAAGCCTGACAAAGGCAGAGTGAGTGAAAGAAAGCTGGCTGTGTAGGTGAAACTGCATGGTTAAAAAAAACCTTTAAAATGCAAGGTAAAAAATCTTTAAAGAAGACAAAAAACACAATAATGGCAGAATTGTTATGGTCACCTCGCCATCAAAATGAACAGGATAAAAGTGATTAAAAAAAAAAAAAAAAAAAAAACATATGTACCCCAGAATAGATGGGTTAGGATACAGCAACACTAAACTTTTTTTTTTTTTTTTACAGGAATACAGTAAGAATTTCTTGACATAACTGTACAGTACTGATCCATAGAATAATTTTAAGGCTATGTCTACACTGCACAGAAAAAAGTCTGTTTTTTCAGCGTTTTTCGTTTTCTAAAAACGCTGGAAAAACGACTGTAATCATCTCCCATAGACTCTAATGTAAAACCCTCCTGCTGTCTACACTGAGCTTTTTTCTGCTCGTTTTTTTCACTGGTCGTATTTTGCAACATGTTCTAAAAAACGCCAGAGCCAGGCAGAAAATTTATTTACAGAGTCTATGGAAAGCGGCGGAAACGTCTTTTGGCGTTTTTGGGCGTTTTCGGGCGTTTTTTCCCGGGCGATTTTTCAATTGAAAACCCTCCCAGGGACCCATAGTCCCACCTATAGGGGGTGTAACAAAGGTTATTCATTATCAAATCTGCATCAAGTGTCTGATGTGTCCTTGTCTGTCCCAAATTTGTAATAAAATGATCAGCTTTGGTCGCTAACGATTTTGCGCAATTCTATTTTTTTCGCTAAAATACGTTATTTACAGATTTGGGGATTTAGAATTGGTTTTTTTTTACAGATTTTGTGCTAAACTTTCCCTTTTTTAAACATTTTTGGTGCTAAAATTATCTTGCTACTGATTGATTGTTTAGAAAATCCGTTTTTTAAGGGAAAATTTTTTCTTTGGCGCAAAAGAAACCGTTTGTTGAAATACGTTTTTTGGCCACCAAACATTTTTTTTAGTTTTACTAAAAAGTTTTTTCGGCCCAAAAATGTTACCTCGCCTCTGACATTAAAAACACGGTTTTTTTTTTTACGGATTTTGGTGCAAAAATACGTTTTTTTACGTTTTTTTGACACTAAAATAATTTTTTTTACTGATTTTGGCGCTAATAACCTTATCTCACTTCTTACGCCAAAAATACATTTTTTACGGATTTTGGCACAAGAATCCATTTTTTCTGGCTTTTGGGGCAAAAAAACCTATCTTTCAGATTTTGGCGCTAATAAAGTTTATCTAGCTTTTGACGCAAATAAATACATTTTTTACGGATTTCGGCGCAGAATCCGATTTTTGACGGGTTTTTGGGGGGTTAGTTCAATATCTTTAAAAATGTTGGGCTAAAAAAAATGATCTCGCTTTGACACTAAAAATATTTTTTTTTTTTTGGAATTTTTGGGGCAATAATGCTTTTTTGGGAGTTGGCGCTCTAAAATCCTTTTCTTTATAGTTTTGATGCTAATACAGTTATCTTGCTGTATGGAAAGATAATGTGGGTTTTGTGGATTTGGTGCAAGAATCTGGTGAAAAAATTTAATGAAGTAGTAGCACGCAGCAGCAGCAAAACAAGGACAAGTATATGGCTACAGTGATCTAAAGGAAGTGACTACTTACATGTTAACTCCACTGTAGGTGTAGTTTACATCCAATGGCTTAATTTGTGCATACATTAAAAAGCAGAGCAAAGACGCTTCAAAAAAGCTCAAAAAACAAAAAACACAAAAAAAGGGACGTTTTTTCAGCTGCTTTTGACAGGCAGTGGACAGAAAACTCAGCTTCATGAACGTTTTTAGTAATTCGTTTTCAGGTCGTTTTTTGTCCACTGCAGTGTAGACATAGCCTAACATGTTATTTTTTACCACACAGTAAATGGCATAAAACATAATACAAAAAAAACAATGGCTCAATTGCGTTTTTTAAAGTCCACTGCAAAAATGTTTTTAAACGTTTAATACATTATATGGTAAAGGGTGCCAATAAAAATACAACTTTTCCTGCAAAAAATAAGCCTTCATGTGTCAATAAAACTTAAAAAAAAGTTAAGGCTTTTGAAAGCCCAACAGCTGGAAGAGGTTAACTCCTATTTATGTAGACTACTGAATTTTGGCTGCTACAGTGGAGAGTTTATGAATTGCATTAGAAGCTGAGAAATTAGAGAAAAAAAATCTCTAATTCCATTATGTAACAAAAATAGAAGTGCACGCTTTTCTTTTTATAGCTTTAAGCTGCTTTTTTTTTTTTTTTTTTTAAACATGTCCAACACAAAGTTAAGAAGGGAGACTAAATTCAATAATACAGTTTACATTTGATAAGTGCACCCAAGGGTAGACATAACCCGGCTTGGGATACATGATCTATGAATGATCATCTTACTATAACTGAGCTGCATCCTCACTGCTAAATCAACTAATTAAGTCAATTGGAAAGTAGAACAGTCAGCTTTAAAAAAAAAAAAAAAAAAGGGATCACCACACAACCCAAGGAATTAGCGCGCAAAATATGAGCGCAAAAGAAAAGACTTAATATTAGACATGTAGAGTCCGATTTACCATAGGAAAGGATGTTGTAGAACTTGGATCTCATACACAGGAGCATTTTTTTTTTTTTTTTATAAGATCCAAATAAAAAACATAGGTTTTGCCTGAATCAAGACAGTAAATTAATACTTCTTCTTGGGACAAATGCTTTCATTTCAAGATTTTAAATAATCTTTTCACAAAACTTTTCACAAGGCTCAAAACTACTTTATTAATTTCCACTCAAAATGCAAGTCACTGAATGGTGAAACACACTGTTAGAAGACTAATGGCTTATCTAGTTGGGTTATAGTAAAACTATCACAGAAAGGTGCAAGGTGTCTTATTCAACAACAATTCACAGTCTTCAACTACCATATAGCTTCCTTTCCAGTCTCCAGGGAACCAGTCCCCAACAAGCATTCAGCTTCCTCTGCAGTCTTCCAAATACCATATAGGTTCTCCAGTCTTCAAGGAACCAATCTGCAACTACCATATAGATTCCGCTCCCAACTTTGTTTCCGTATACGCGGGTTGCAAATGATTAAAATCCCTTTAAACTTTCCCATTTTTAAACTTTTCAGCCAAAACTTAAATGTATTTAAAATGATATTTTTAGTGTGGGGCAAAACAAAGTAGTATTTGGAAGTGTAAAGTGCTTTTTTTGCCCCGATCAACATTTGTAAAGATCTTGTCACTGCAATAAGGGTGCAAGTCTCTAAAAAGGCAATCTTTACCCTTTGCCCACCAAGAGGTGGAAATTTTTTCCCCCTTCTTCTTTTAAAATAGCTCTAGCTCAGTCAGATTGGTTGGCGAACGTTTGTGAACAGCAATTTTCAAGTCATGACAGATTCTCAATGGGATTTAGGTCAGGACTTTGACTGGGCCATTCTAACCAATGAATATTCTTTGACATAAAGCATAACATTGTACCTTTGTCTGCACATTTAGGGTTGTTGTCTTGCTGGAAGGTCAACCTATGCCCCAGTGTCAAGTCTTTTGCAGCCTCTAACAGGTTTTCCTCCAGGATTGCTGTGTATTTAGCTTCATCTATCTTCCCATCAACTCTGACCATCTTCCCATTACCTGCTAAAGCAAAGCAGCCCAGCAGGATGCTGCTGCCACCACCATGCTTCATGATGGGGATGGTGTGTTGGCTTTTCTCCACACACACAGTGCTTGCAATTTAGACCAAAAAGTTAAATTTTGTTCTCATTTGACCAGAAAACCTTCTTCTATATGGTTGGTGTGTCCCCTATATAGCTTTTTGCAATATAAATAGGACAAGTTATGGCTCGCTTTCAAAAATGGCTTTCTTCTTGCCAATCCTTCATGACGGCTTGATTTGTAGAGAACACAACTAAGATGTTGAACTCTGCAGCTCCTCCATAGTGATGCTGGTGTGTTTCTTGGTTTTGATCATGCTGTCTGTTCATTAATGTTCTCTAACAAAATTCTATGGCTTCAAAAAACAGCTGTAGTCATACTGAGAATAACTGACATGCAAATGTACCCTATTTACTAATTCGTCTATGTTCACATGGCTATTTGCAGGGCGTACAGTACGCCTTGCAATTACGCTGGGTGTTCGGGAGCTCGTGCCGATAGGCGCGTACTCCTGCCGCCAGCCCCATAGACTGTCATTGCTCGCGGCACGTAAGCGCTGTGAATAAATGACATGTCAATTATCTCCTCACGCCTACAATATGATCGTATTGTATACGCGGGGAGAGGAGACGTAATCCATAGTTCTCTATAACAACTGTGGATTACCGTAATGACTGGGCCGTATTTCGCCAGTATTAGAGCGCAGCACGCTCACAAGACGTGGTGAAATGTATCCCAAAATAAGCCGTGTGAACATAGCCTTTGGTGACTTCTAAAGGCACTTGGTCACACTGGATTTTATTTATGGGTATCAGAATCAATGGGGCCGAATACGTACGCAACACCACACTATTCAATTTTTTTAAATTTGCAAAAAATCAGAAAAACATGTATCATTCTCTTTGCACTTGACAAATGCTTAATACTTTGTGTTGCTCTATCACATAAAATATCAGTAAAACACATTTAAAATGTGGCTGTAACATTTAAAAAAATCAAGGGATACGAATAGTTTTGCAACCTACTGCAGACTCCTATCCAGCCCAGTTCAAATTTTGAGGCTCTCCCATAAGGCCTCATTTACACACTGTAGTCTACAGCAGTGTTTGATGCATTTTTATTTTAGAAAAAGCTCAGAGGTGGTAACAGCACCCTCAAATGCTCTCTTCTTAATAATGGGCCTCCCATACACATGTTCCTTTGGTGCTTGTGTTTTCAATGAGGTTAGAGGAATAAACTGCTGTCAGAACTCCTTGGTAACAGATCATCTCCCTTGAAAACAAAATGAATCCTTCTTTCTCCTGAAGACCATCTATTAATGGAAAAATGGTCCCAACCCTACATCTATAAGACAGCCTGTTCAGGTTCAGCCAACTTTTCTTTTATACTCCTGAGTACTTTGAATAAGAATCCCGAATGCAGGAAAAGAAGGAATGACTCTTTCTTCTTGTTTTAGCTGGAAAAAAGGCATCAAAAACTGCATCTTCGGAAATTATTTCCTGTATACGGTCTTTAATGGTTAACAGCAATTCTTGTCCAGCATCAGACTTTACTAGTTGACTGAAGGAATGGACTTCAAAGTTTTCACTTGCCAATGCAGAGCTGTGTGAAATTCTAGGGAGTGGAAAACATTGACTAAGGATATATTTGGTTTAGAATATTGACTTTTTCATGTGAAAACACTTTTTTTTTTAATCTTGTGAAGTAAAGTAGTATTACTAAAAAATGCTACTGCTTAAAGGGGTGTTCTCATTGCAGACGGTTATGGCATATCAACAGGTTTTTCATAAATCCCCAATACGTGCAAGTCCCAGAGGTCCCACCGATCTTGAGAAGGGGTCACGGAAAGTTGCCATAAAGAATGAAAATGAGACTATACTACCGTGGGACTCTCCCTTCTGTTCTATGTCAGTTCTGAGAACAGATAAGCGGCCTGCTCAGAAGTAGAGGATACTTCTATTGAAATGAACAGTGACACGCAAGCACCATCTCCTCTCCGTTATGTAAAGAGACTTTCGGGATGGCATTTTATCAATATACTATAGATGTCTGAAGCTGGGAATACCTTTTAATAATCTGCAGGACTTCGACCAATCTTTAGACTAAAAAAGGACACATAGCTGCCTCCCCTTGATCTGTAGCTGGGTCCAGTAACTTACATATGGCTGTATAATAATCCCCTCATAGTAAATTTCCCTGGGGTCCCCTACTGTAAAAAGGAAAAAAAAAGGGCGTGGCGGGATGTCAGTTTCAAAAAAAATTTTTTGGGTTTTTAATTACCCCCACAAGTTGTGGTCCCATCGATCAAAAAGTGTGTTAGGGAAAAATCACTTACAGGAAGGGGAAAAAACCCCCCTCTAAGAGAAATTTTAAAGGGGTATGTTCACCAGCGTGTTGAGCCCCGTGTTGGGGCTTTTTGGGGGCTTGTTCAAAACGAGTTTTTAAACCCCCGGTTTTATAAGCATTTTAGGGATCAGAGCGGCCCCCCAAAGAGGGAAACTAATTTTTAAGCAGTGAGATTCTCACTGCCGCTTTTCCTAACACAAAGCGGCATTCACATAAGGGAACGCCGTGTGTGTTTAAAATACGCAGCTCAGCCCCCATCTTAAAAAAAAAGGGACATGAAATTTTTTTTTTCAAAAACGGCTGACTGCGCTATTGAAAAAATGCGCATTGTTCCCCCTTAAACGCCCCGGTTTTTTTTTTTTTTCCCCTTTTTTTTTTTTTTCGCCACCCGAGCAGTGAAATCTCACTGCAAATTGTTAGAACCTTTCCGGGTCCCCCTCCTGACCCCTTTAAAAGCGTTTGAAAACAGGAGTAAAACTGGGTGGGAACTCCCTTTTAAAATGTGGGTTTTTTTGGGATCCGTAAAGTCTCATTGCATCTTTAAAGCCCCGGTTTTTTTGGGAAATCCTTCCAAAAATTTAAAAGTCATTTTTGGTCCAAAAAAAGCCCGAAAGCAGGAGCCCTATTGAAAACTATAGGGTGCAATCCTGCTGAAATTCCAACACACACCCAAAACGGGAAAGCTGCATGTTGGAAAAGGGGTTGGGATCCGTCAAGGATCCGATCGCCGCTGGGGTTTTAGATGCGTTTTTTCGGACCGAAATGGGATCAAAAAACACCGTGTAACAACCCCTTACACTGAAGAAAATGGGTCCAAGTGGGGGGGACCCCCTTACGGGTTTTTCACCAAAACCCAAAAATAGGGGGGGGGATGGGGAAACAAAACTGGGAGCCTTTTTGGGGAACAATTGCCCAAATACCCCTGGCAAAGATTTTAATTTTTTAAATATTTTTTTTGGGTCTTTGACCGTTTTCGGGGGGGGAACAAATTTCCCCCTTCCCCTCAGACATGCTACAAAAACCCCCAAAAACACTAACCGGGTTATTTATACAAATGAACCCCACAAGGGAGGAAAAAAAGGGGCCCTGTGTTACATTTTTTTCAAAAAAAAACCAAGAAAACAAAACAAAAAAGAAAAGAAAAAACAAAAATTTTAAAAAAAACCAAAAAACCCCATCCCTTTTCCACTATACACTTTACTATGCCCAAAAATTTTTGAAAATTAAATTAAAAAATTTTTAAATTAAATTATCTAGAAAGGCATAGAGGTGTATTTAGTAAAAGGGAATGCTTTCTGTTTAAAAATTGTTGTTTTTCCTTTTTTTTGGTTTTTTTTTATTTTTTTTTTTTTCCCCTTTTTTTTTTAATGAATGAAATGTAACAAAACCCTTTGTGGGCCTCTTTGGGGGGCATTGTATAAATATTTGGTTAGTGTAAAATTTTGATGAAGCATTCTGGAAGCAAAATTCCGTCCGCGAAACCGTCAATTCCCCAAATAAATCTTTTAAAAAGTTAACTTTTTTTTGGGGCCCAGCGTATTTGCCCCCTTTTTGTTCAAAAAACACCCCTTTTAATTTTTTTGTCCCGATCCCCCCAACCAAATCGTTGGGGTGAAACCCTGTTAAGGGTTTTCCCCACCGACATTGTCCCCTTTTTCTTCTTTCCACTTCCCCTTTGGGGGGGGGGGGTTCCTCGGGGACGAAAGCGGGAAGGGGCCCCGGGAGGGGCTTTTTTTCTTCTCCCACCCAGAAAAAAAAATAAGCGTTTTTTACGAGCTGTCCCTTTGAATCCCGTACAGCTCACCCGGGTGAGCACCTTTTTTTGGGACTCACCCCAAATCATGTTCTAAAAAGAACTCAAAACCCCTCGCCCCCCTTTTTTTCATTTACCCCAAAAGGCTTCTCTTTTCCCCCCGGGAAAACCTCCTAAATTTTAATTAATTTAAAACCCCTTTACACGCTTACTTTTATCTTTTTTTTTTAACATTAACTGTGGCAAGCCCAACTTTTTCATTGATAAAAAGGGAGATCACAGCAGATTTTTAGCATCAGCAAAAGTTTATATTATATGTGTAAATATATTCCTTCTAACTGCCCTTTCACAGTCATGTATAATAAAAAAGGGCCCCCTAATTTCTTTTTTAAGGGAACACATAAAAAATGCCGCTTGTTTAGCTGAACGATACAAGTTTGCTTTTTTTTACCAGAAATTTCCCGGCTTTGGGGTTTCCGTATTGAAGGAAGCAAAAAACAAGTACACATTATCAAAAAAAAACACTGAAAAAATTTTTTACCCAAGGCGAATTCCTTAAAGGGTTTTGCCCGTTTCATCATTCGGCCAGCCGCCTTTTATACTGGTTGCAAGGAGAGTTGTAAATGGAGGGGCGGGGTTTCCCTTCCAGCAGGGTTATTTTCTTTTCCTGAAAAAGTCCCCCAAAGGGGTGCTACATGAAAATTCCCTTTGTGTGGGGTGGGGGGGAGGGGAGAGTTTTCACAGCTGTCGGAGCCCAAGGAATAAATTGGACGTAAAAAAGCAAACAAAAATTTCTTTAGTTTTATTCTACATTTTTTCACCCCTCATACTTTGAACTAGAAGGGCATTTGCCCCTTTCCGGAATTTTAAAACTTGGTGATTTTTTTTCTCGGCCCTCCCACACAAGTTTTAAATCCTGTAAATTGTTAAAACCTTTAATTGCTAAAAGAACAAACAAAACCCAAAACAAAAACACTTTTATCTGTTTTTTTTTTACTTTGGGACTGCAAAAAAGGGAAATCTCTCTTCACACTAAAACAAAAAAATTTGTATAAAAAACCCATTCCAGCATGAAGTTTTTAAGAATTTTCCGGCCCCTGCCCAAAACAAAACTCCATCAGCTTCTATAAGGGGGTTAGTTTACACGGGAACGGGGGGGGTTTATTGGGATGCCCAATTTTAAAAAATTTTTTCAAAAACCCCAACAAAAAAAGGTTTGGCAAGTAAAATGAGAATCCCCTTGAACGGGGGGAAAAATTGGTTTCCCAAGTGGGTAAAAATGGCTCAATGATGGAAAACCAAAGGGGGTGATTAAAGGGGACAAAAACTCCAAAAATTTAAACTCCCCTTTTACTAGGGGGTTAACCCACAGGGGGTCAATTTTTGGGACTCTTTTCTCTTTAATATTCATTTAATGTCATATTTAATTAAGGGAATTTCACACATGGATTGCACAGAAAATTTTCCATCTTTTTGCAGGACAACATTTAAAGCCCCTTTTAAAGAATAAACACAAAAGGGGGATAATGTTTTTAGTAAAAAGGGATCTGGAATAATTTGGGGGCCTGGCAGAGAAGTGTCATGGGGGTTTTTAAACACAGATAAATGAAAGGTTTATTCACTTTGGGGGGAAAAACCCTTTTCCACGTTTTACTTTGGAAAAAGGGAAAAACGCTGAAAAAAAAGGGGACAGGGAGACGGATTTGGGAATCCAAATGGGGGGAAAAACTTTTTTGTAGAAAGCTTGTAGGGCAACACTGCCAAGGTAAAAAAGGATCATGGGTTTATTAAAAGGGGCATGGGATGCACATAAAATGAGAACATCTTTCCCCATTATCCAAGTCAAAAAAAAAATGTTTTTTGTATCTGTGTTAAAAACCTGGTGATTACACCCTTAACATTTTTTAAAACCTTTTAACCATTTTCTGTCTGACAAGAAATCCCGTTTAAAACCCTTTTGCAATGGTAGATCCCTGAAATCTTTTTTAAAGGTTTTTTTTCCAGTGGTGAAAAAATTTACGAAACACTAAACAGTTGGCCCAATTTAAAAGGAGGGGCCCTCTTTAAAATTTTCTTTTAAAAAAAAAAATTATAAAAAAATTTTTTTAAACGTCCTTCCCCGGGAAATTTTTCACCCAAAAACCCAAATACCCAATTTTTTTAGAGTAGTGCATGTAAATTGACAAACTAAAGAAGGACCACACGGGGGGTTTAAAACAAGAAAAAAAAAAAAGCTCCCTGACTTTTACACGCTAAAAAGCGACGTCTTGGGGGGTAAAAAGAATTTTGGGCATAAAAACCCCCGGGGTCAGGGGAGTTTTTGTTTTCTTTTTTAATCCGGGGCTGATGTTAGTCAATTTACACTCCCCGGGGCCACTTTATTGGGGAAACACCATGCCAGTAACGGGTTTTGGGACCCCCTTTTTCCCTTTCCCAGAACTGCCCAAAAATTTCTTCCGTGGCAAAAGATTCCCAAGGTGTTGCAAAAATTCCCAAAATTTGGTTTACCAAGGGGCCCAAAAAAGGGGCCCAAGGAAAATTTTTCCCCAAAAACCATGAAAAACCCCCAAAACCCCCCCAACCTGGAAAGAAAATACAAGGCGGGATGGGAACCCAAAATGCTTTCATGTTGTTGACCGGAAAAATTTCCCCTAAACCCTACCATCCCGAATTTTTTTGCGCGGGGCAGAAATCGAGACCATAAAGACCAGGAAACCCTTTTTTTTTACCAATATTCAAACTGCCAAACTTTCGATGAAGTTTTGGGCAAATTGGGGCCCTTCAGTTCCTTTTTTCTTAGCTAAACCCCAGTGGCACCCCCGGGTGGGTTTTTCTGCCTGTGCCCATCCCTTCCCTCAAATTTCGCCTTAATGTGGCGTTCAAGAGTTTGCCCTTTCTGCCTATTTTTGGGTTGTAAACGGTGGCTTTTTGAGTCACTTTTTGCCTTTTTTAATTCACAGATACCCAGGTCGGGCCTTTTTGTTTTCCTCCTTTAAACCTCTGGCATCAACAAGGCATTTCCCCCCCCACGGGGGGGGGGGGGGGGGGATTTTTTTTTTTTTTTTTGCCGGCCACTAAATGTTTTTTTTTTTTTTTTCCGGAAACCATTCTCGGGAAACCCAAAAGAGGGTTTTTTGCGTAAAAAACCCCGGGAATCAGCGGGTTTCTAAAAAACTAAAGCCCAAAAGGGCCCCTTCTGGCCCCCAAACCCAACCATGCCAGTTAAAAAGGCACTCAAACCCAACCTTTCTTCCCCAAATACTGAATTTCCGGCTTTGAACTGCAAAAAAGATTGCCCGGGGCCCATTCCTACACCCCAAAATTTGCATTTGGGGTTTGCCCCCAAGTGTTTTGGCTGATTAAAAATTAAGTTTTTAACGAGCATTTGGGACAGGGGGTCCCTAATAAAGGGGCCGGTGAGTGTACTTGGGAAATCCCTGCAGAAACATTTAAACTACCCAAAATTTCCACTTAATTCACTAGTTGATTTCAATATCTACAAAAAATCATGGACACAAATTTTACCTTGTAAAAGGTTTAACAACAATTAAGTTCAAAAATTTAAAAGTTTGTCTTAGTTTTTATTTAAAATTATCCCTGGAAAATTGGCTAAAAAATTGGGAAAAAAATTGTAACTAATTGTCTTTTGGCAAAGGGGTGAATTTACATTTGGGTTTTATTGTATTCATTTGTATAGACCCCTTTTTAAAATTTAAAACACCGTAAAACAAAAAATTGCCCAATTATTCCATTTCCCCGTTCCCCATTTGGGGTGTACATCTAACAAAGAACCTTTTTTTTTTAAAATTTTAAATTTTTTTTTTTTTGCAGAAGGGGGAAAACCAAAAACCTAAAAAGGGAAAACCCACACAAAAGGGCACAGGGATAAACAAAAACTCTTTAAGATTTTTTGTCCTAACCACGACCCAAAAAAAAGGAAAGAAAAAAATTGGTCCATAAAAAGCCAGTATCCGCAAAGGGGCCAAGGCAAACCTGCGCTTCAAAAATTAAAAGACGGGTTGATCCCAGAATATGTTTTATCAAAATTTCCATGCCTCAAAAAATTTCTTTTTTGGTCAAAAAAACCCAAAAGAGTAAAAAAGAAAGGGGAACATCCCCTTTAAAGGGAAAGGGCCCCTTTAACGGTGTGGTAGAATTTTTAAATTTTCCCCTTTTTTGCCCTCACAAAGGCATCTGCAAAACACAAGGGCTTTAAAGGGAAAGGAGCCAAAAAGGGCCAAAACGCCCTCAAAGGGGATTAACAAACCCCCTAAATTTTGCTTTTTGACCCGGGATCTTGAGAAAGCAAAAGGGGAATTAGCCAAAGCCAGTAACACTCCTTTCCGCATAAAAAAAGCGCCCTTTTTTCGGGATTTTTGGGTCTCTTTCGTGCAGAGCAATACGGGCTTGGGGGGGGGGGGAAAAGGGGGGGGGAAAGGAAATGAGACCCAAGAAAAAGGGGAAACCCAATTCTCTCCCCTTTAAAGGGGAGCCCTTTTTTTTTTTTTTTTTTTTTTTACAGCGTGTAGATTTTTAAAATTGCCTTTTTGCTTTTAAAAGAGAAAACCCAAAGTACCTTAATTTTCCCACTTTTAATCTAAAAAAGGCAAAAAAGGAAAAATTAATTAAAATAATGAACATTCATTTGTTTGAGTTGTTTTATAAACCCCTAACACGAAAACCAAATTTAAGCATTACTTTTTTTGCCCAAATCTGTTTTTGGGGAAAGTTGTAAAAAAAGCGGGGTTTCAAAGGGGTAAAAATTCCATAGTTCTTTTTCGGAGGTTTGTTTAAAACTTTTTAAACCCTATTGCAAACCTGGGGGGGAAATGTGTTTTATATTGGTTTGAAAGAACATAAATGTAAAAATGAAAAAACATTTTTAACTAAAAAAAACGTCGTCCCTTTTCCCTGTCCCCATAACCATTTTTTTTTATAAGAAAAACAAATTTTTCCCTGGAAAAACCACTTTGTTTAAAAAGGAAGAGGGAAATCACGGGCAGCCTTGGTGAGCAAAACCTCTTTGCAGGCTGACAAATTTCGGGCCTGTGATAGATATTTCGGATAAAAAATTAAAAGGGAATTCCTATAAAATGCCTTAAAGAGAACCCCGGGTCACAAGTTTTTGCTCTCCGGGAAAGGGGGAAAGCAAAAGGGGAGTGTTAGCCCGGGCTTTTTCCCAGGGGGCTGTGGCCCCTTATTCTGGTAAAAATTTCTGTATTTTCCCGGGAAATTTAATGCCAAATCCTCAGTTTTCAACCAAAGGGGTCATTCAAGGCCTTCAGGAGCCCTTTTTTTTTAAAACCCCCAATCGGGGCAAACCCCGCCCACCCAACCGGAAAAAACCTATTACTTTGAATAGGAAAAACCCCAAAGGTGAATAACTGTCAATGGCGGAGCTACCTTTGGTGGTGGCTAACCTTGGGCCAAAATTTTCCCAAAAATGTTTAAAGGTTTAAAAAGGGAAAAATTTCTCAAAAAACTGCTGCATTCTTACGATAAAGGGACACGGTGCGGGTTTAACAGCAGGCTGACACTAGCTTTTTCTCCCCCTCAGCAAGGGGGCAAAACATAGGGTGACTTTTTCCCTTTTTAAGGCAAAAGGGCTTTTTCCAGCACATGGGACAATTGTAGGGCCAAAAACCCCGCATTGGAACTTACCCATAAATACATTGTTTTTTTTCCCAGACCGCCCACAGCAAATTAAATTTGCCTTTTTCCCCTCTGAAATTCTTAAGGGGCCCAACGGGAAAAATTTTTACAGACAAATAGAAAAAAAAATAATAAAAAATTTTTGGGTTTTTTTGGCTAAATTTTCCACTATTTTTTTTTTCTTGCTCGGTTTCCCTTTTTTTTTAACAGTTCAAGCAAGTAAAACTTTTCTAATGGATTAAGCTGCTTTATCGCATTTTGGTTACTGGGCGTGCACAAAAGATTAAGAAAGAAAACTATTTCATTTTCAAAAAATTAGAAAATAAATTGAAAATTAAAGGGGCCCAATCTTTTAATTTTTACAGGGCTCACAAATTTTTTAAAATTTTAAAACCTTTGTAAATTCAAAATTGTAATGGTCTAGACAATAAAATGGGTTTCCAATTTGTTTTAAATTATTGAAAACAATGACTTTCATTGATATTCTGAAATTTTGAGATGCACTAGTATATGTACTCTTTCTTCCAGGTTCCAATGTTCTAAAAATGCTTACTACCCAATTATAACCTCTTATAAATGAACCTGTGAAATAAGACTGAATATATAAATACTGCTGACATTATAGAACAATGACACACACAGTTGCACAGTCATTGACCTGTAGTCTCCATCAAAATAGCCTTGGTTATTGTGAACACAAAAGATTTTAATTGGAGGCAAATTTTTTCCAGAATTTCCATAAAAGAAATATCAATAGGAGCATATTACATAGCATCTGCAGCAAATAATACAAATATAAGGAAGACTATTGTTAAAGAAACACAATCAGAATGGACACTTCAATTGTCTGGTATGCACCGATACACAGTTGGGCTGAAAATAACTACCGTAATTTCCAAATTTAAATTCCAAACCCCCTATTCCTACAGTCATAAAACTGAAGAGCAGCTCAGTTAGGCCAGTCTACATGGCCATGTATGTGGTTTGTTCCGTCTTTGTACAGAAACTGGCCTGGAGCCCAGAAGAGAGAAGAAAGACATTCTCTTCAGGTGTTTTGGCCAAAAATGTAAAGTAAACTCAGCAGGGAGGAAGAAAGTATTTCCAAAAGGAAGACTTTTCTACATCACCCTCCTTCTAGAATCCTTTCCTGTTCTTTGAAAAAAAAATATACACCACCACCATCAACCAGAAGTAAATAATTCAAACAGTACATAGGAGCGGAGGTACTCTACTGGAAAACAAGTCCATTCATATATCATTTTGATTCTAGGGTGGGATCACCGATTACTAAAATAATGAATATAAAAAAAAACACCTTTTCTTTTTGCAACAAATCAACCACTTATGAATATGTAATAAGTTCCTGAAAACGGGTATATGGAGAGCAATGGAGTCTGTGATATGGAGGTACTACCCCTGGACAATAAAAAAACAAAACAAAAAAAAACCAAAAAAACAGTCCACAATTAAAAGGGTGGCCTTTACGTTACTTGATGGTTTGGGAAGCATTCCTAGGCAGAACAGGTGGAGCTTTAATGACCTGCAATTTAAAATTTAGATGCTGCTAAGTATAAAAAACTGTGAGCTAAAGATATGAGGGGGATTAAGCATTTGCAAAAGCACTTAAAGGGGTTTTCCACGAAGCGAGCCTCAAACGCTGTTCTACCTCAAACCCCTAAGCGGATTTTGATATCCTTTAACTAGTGGATTTCTAATAGCAGAAAGCCTCAATACACTGCACATTTCTCCCCAGCCCCTTGCAGAGCGAGGAAGCAAGGGAGCATCTGCAATGTTTACTAAGATAATTACATTACAACTAGTGGATTCTCTATACAGCAGAAAGCCTCAATACACTGCACATTTCTCCCCAGCCCCTTGCAAGCTCCTTCATGTTCCCTGTCAGATAAGAAGTGCAAACACGCAAGCTCGGCCAGAGCAGCTCCTAGTCGTGTCTAATGTAAACTTTTATGTATCTAAGGGCATGCAAAGAAAGCTGTAGCTCTCACAGGCTTCACTTTTTGTAATTGTATATTTAGAAAAGTGATTAAATACCCATTTTGGAGGATCCCACATCAACATTACATTGTGGCAAAACCCCTTTAAAGGATTGTATAAGACCTTTAAAAAAAATGCTTAGTGCTTGACACCATCCCAAAATGGCAGGGGCAGGAATATATTCTCCTCAGCCACTAATGTTCTGGGGTTATTTGCCAGTCCTCCTCTGATCACGTTCCACCTATGGTTCCCATGCTTCAGTGGCATCTACCTGCACATACATTAGAAGACTGCTGCAGTCATTTGCTGTAGCATGACACGAACCGGGCCATGATGTAAGCGTTGGCAGAGACAAGTGATGGTTTCCAGAGTTTTTGTCCCCATCCTAGAACAGTCCCAACCACTAGGCATTTTTGAAAAGTCTCACACAACCCTTTAACTGGTCAAGCGGTACAAGCATATAAAGCAAACATCAAGCTGTAAATAAAGCTACTGCTGCAGAAAAGATGAACAACTAGGAGTCTATGGGGTATATAACAGTAAGCTATGCCACACCCAAAGAGAAAACACATTAAAACTAGAAGTAGAAAGGTACACTCATAAGCTTAGCATAACACAGCATTGCCTAGCTATTTACAGTGGAAATCACACACAGTGCAAGCATGGCAATAGCTTTTACATTCGAAGAATACTTAAAGGACCACTCCGGATTATTTTTCTCCCCCTTCGTTCATTAAAACAAATGCTTCCAGGTAATCAGCAATACCAGTTACTTTGCTTTCCTGTAGCTACATATAAGATTTCTCAATGCTGCACTAGTCTTCTGATGGGTCATGTGAGCTGCACTCTGAGTCGCTGATAAAGTGCTTTCCTTGCTGACAGGAAGTCGGGCTCTATGCACTTCTATAAGACCGACTTTGAACCTCCCATAGAAATGCATAGAGATTTACCTCTGGGTCAAACAAGCATGCTGTGTGTTTCAGCAACATAGAGCGCAGGTACTATGACCCAGTTGCAAAAGTCTGAAGTCTTATATTCGGCTGCAGGTAAGCATAGCTGGGATTGTTGTGTACTGAAAAGCATTTTCTAATGACGAAGTGTGTGTGTGTGTGGGGGGGGAGACATAGTTGTTCTTTAGTACTTAGCTTAGGCATGAAAATATACTAATATCACCAATAAACATTTTCGAACAATAGATATATAGAATATGAAGAAGGGTTTTACACATTTCTGCATAAGTTACAAAATTGGACAACCATGTAAAACACAACCAGGCAAAATTCACATCCGTGCGCTGGGTAAAATGGGTTTTCTTAATCACAATGCTCAGCTTTGAAAATGTAGATAAATGAAGACTATTACCAAATACATTGCTGTTCTGATTTTGCTTTGTTCAGGAGATGAAGATATTTACAACTAGGATACACAAGTTTTTCTTGGTTACCGACCACCTCTCTCTTCTCTTTTTCAATTGCTCAAAGCTGCCGTCCCACCATGGCGAGTCCCTGCTGAGTCTTAAAGGGGTTTTGCCACGATGTAATGTTGACGTGGGATCCTCCTAAATATATGCGATTACAAAAAGTGAAGCCTGTGAGAGCTACAGCATTGCTCAGTCCCCCTTAGTTTCCTGAAAGTTTACATTAAACACGACCACAACACTGACAGATGATCTGGCCGCGCTTGCGTGTTTGCACGTCTTATCTGATGACAGGGAACATGAAGGTGCTTGCAAGGGGCTGGGGAGAAAGTGCAGTGTATGAGGTTGTCTGCTGTATTGATAATCCACTGGTTGTAATGTAATTATTTGAGTAAACATAGCAGACGCTCCCTTCTTCCTCTCTCTCTCTCTGCTCACCCCCTCCCTCTCACCCCTGCATCCGTTCATGACTCAGCATGCTTTGTTTAAGTTCTCTCCTGAGCAGATAAGAGGTAAGGAACTCACGTTGTTGCAAAAACCGTTGAAGGCTTGTCCCCACAGCACAGTTTATCTGTCAGTTTTTCAGACAGTCTGAAAACCGACAAGCAACGCTCCCCCATAGACTTCAATATAAAATCCGTGCAGCAGTCCCACTGAACGGAGTTTCTGCCGGACAGTTTCTTACACCGCCGGCGGTCTGAAAAACTCAGAACATGCTCATTCTTTTGCCCGGTTTTCGGGCAGAACATGAACATGTGGCTGCGAAGGGGGAGGGCTTGAAACCGCAAACCTCTGAGAAAAGCCATCTCCCTGCGTGCCAAAAAAAGACCAAATACCAGTTGTATTTATTTGGTCTTTGCCGTGTAAATGCAGCCTTATATTTAGCAGAGCAGTTTGATAACCCAAATTAATGAAAGGTTTTTAACCCTTAGAGCTCTGTAACTTTGTGCACTACACGATAAAAACCTCCAGCACTCATGTCACTGTAGCAGCTTGGAATAGCAGAACTGTTATGCCACTTACTGTTATAGAACTATTCACAGCCTAAATAAGAAGTGCAAGTCTGAAGCTGGCTGTGGCTCTATGAAACAGCATATTGAGACAACCCCTTTAAGAAAAGAGGATCCCAGGAGGAAACATTCCCTATGATAATCATTGCTGATAATGGGCAGCAAGGTGGCTAGTAGGGTTTTATCTGACCTAGAGGAACAGATAAGGTTTATATATGCTCCCCATGTTTGCATGGGTTTTCCCAGGTACTTAAATTTCCTCCTACATTCCAAAAACATAATGACACGCAGGTTCCGCATTAAGCTAAATTAACCTTAGTCTGCATGTGCCTGAGATGGGAAAATTAGATTGTGAGGATAACAACTTATGTCAGCAGTGATAGGTTCTGCTCAGCGCTATGGATCATGTCCATACTATGGAAACAACTGGAAAATAGATCATGTAAAAGCATGTTACATGTTAAATTGGGTTACCTTTGTCGTATGCTACGTTTTGTTAATTTAGTGCAACAGATACGCAAGAAGAGTGGCGACCTGGATATTTTCATATAGCTGTATACCAGATTTAGAGTGTAAATGTATATTTTGTCTATCATCTATATACCCCCATTTTGGTCTTCGATGAACATTTTCCCATTGCTCAGTTTTGTACCTATAGCATTGTGAATCTCAACATGTGCCAGTTTCAGACGTTTGGGATTATCAGATGACAAATTAAAGAAATGTTACTATATACCGAATATAAACTGGAGGTAAATAAAGTGTATTCATTTAGTTGTTTGAAAGATGCCACAAAACAAGTTAACCTGTCTTAAAACAGCATTCAATAACATCCTCTTTACTGTAATGGAGCTACAACACAGAGCATCTAGTAATCATCCATAGTAATCATAAATAGATTGCAATTAAGTGTGAATCATGTTGGGCAGTAGTTTCATATGTAGACTGTGTTACCTTGAATAAAAATCTATAAACTAAAACTATGTATAATGATATATATAATATGGAAAAGAGAATTACACTGCAAAAAAAATAAAAACCTTGTGACCAACGAGCGGAGTCTGCTTCACCAGAAGGGAAAGGTTTTGTTATGTTACTCTGTACTTGACCCAATTTTTTCTTTATTTTTCGCTCTTTTTTTATATTTATTTTTATGCTGTTTAGCTTCGAATTGTGTTAGCCTTATGCTAGGTTCAAATTTGCATTGGAGGTTCCCATCAGCATCCCTGGAAAAAATGTAAACCTAGCCTTGCTCCCCATAACAGCCAATTCCAGCAACATATGTCTCTCAACCCATACTCCCCTCCAGTTGCCTATGATAGCCTCAGATGGCTCTGGCACATTTGCCTCAGCTGCCCCATGCCTCTGCCACCCACCTTTTCCCTGCCCTTTTAACATTCAGGAGCCACACACAGGAACATACTATAATAATATCCCACTCTCTAGTAGACCCATCTGCTAAATGATGTGGCAGTGAAATTTTGTGGTGAGATAAGCAATCTACTTCCTAGTGTGTATTGCCTAGTCAGTAGAGTATGAGCAATTATTTGGAAACCCCGGGTATATACCATTCCACCTACATTTCTACATCAGGAGTCATTTTCCTTGGCATTCCTTGAGAAACTGTGCTTTCACAAAGCCAGAGAATTCACCACACCATGTATTTTAAACTGGTTTATAGAAAAAGTTGAATTTAAACTGAATGTGTCTTCAGGAAATGACCAAGTGTTTAACTCATGTTTTTATGTTAAACACATATTTTAAGAATTTTTGGTTATGCTTTTTCATATCCGTATCATTATTTCCAAAAATATCCTGAAATCCTGCAGTTTTCACTTTGGCCACTACACATACTAATAGTTTGAGACTTCCTGTTCTGTAGAGAACTTTTCAGCAGTCTCATTATCAGTACAGGCAAGGTTACACTGTAAGGTGACACCAAGGTGTGTAGATATTCAACTATTCACAGTAGAAGATGGTCACAGCTCACCCACCCACCTCCCTGCCCAGTGATTTCTTCCCAGGTGACAGCGCATGCCTAGAAATCTCTCCTACAGAAACGATGAGTCTGTTTCTGTTCACAGGCTCCTATGTCCATGTAGCTGCTGTAAAGCATCTCTCTAAATGCTGTTAAAAGTGGCTTAAAGGGGTTGTCTCGCTACAATGATTGGGTTTTAATTTAAAGATCTTTAAAAAACAAGCAGCTTTGCAATATATGTTCATTACAAATGTCCTACTGATTTTGAGCTAGCCCTGTTAGTATTACTACATTCAGCTTCTCAGATCTCTATAGTAGCCGACCTGTTGATCCTTATCTTACTGGCTGTCAGGTCTGAATGACTCATCACCTTTGAAGACAGGTCTGAGCAGAGAGTCCTCCCGCACAGAATGCTTCTGTAGTGGAGGGGGGAGGGGAGGAGGGACTCTGGTGTCTGTGTCCATGCTGCTTGGATTAACCCTGTGTGTGCCTGCTTCCTCCTGCTCTCTACACAGATAGATGTGACAGCAGTGACCCTGTCTGTTACTATAATCATGATATGTCTTTGGAACTGTGACTATACTAATATTATACAGATCAGGGGGCATGTGAATACCTTATGTTCTCCTGTATTAGGGACACATCCTGAGTATAGTAACACTGCCCTTGTTGTTGCTGGAGATGTGGAGACTTGTAAGCTAAGCAGGGGATATAGGAACACATGCATCCCCTCTGCTCTATTAGCACACAGCTTCATATTCCTCTCTACACTCATAGATCAGCCCTCTCCTGTAACAGACCTAGGCAGGCACACACAGGGTGAACTCTGAGAGCAAACCCCCCCCCCCCCCCTGTATAGAAGTTACGTAGCTGCCTGTGTGCTGATGGGAGGGGGGGAGAGGGAGCAGAACAGACAGACAAGCTAGCACGCCCCTCAGTTCAACTTACCAGGGACACTGACAGGCTGAAAGCTCGTAATGAGACAACTCCTTTAAGGAGGACAGCTGCCCTCAATCCTATATAAACAACAGGAAAGAGAAATCTACTATCAGAAAATAAAAACAGCTAAGAAGAAAAGAATATGTATCCGTATCATGTTTTAATTAGTTAAAAAAAAAAATGTAAAAATTTTTTTTGCATGATTCCCTTTAATTTCCGGCACAATATTGTCCTTTCTCCTCCAATGCAGCACAGAGGACCTGTTCAGCAAGTAAGAAGCCAAAGTGATTAGACCTATTTTTCCAACTGCTTAACTTCTGTTTATCTTTCCGAGATTCTTGTCCGATGAGTATGTGTTTGCCAACAGCAGTACTGTATCACTATTACTCCGGGTCGGTCAGCGAGTCATAGAGATTAAAACATCTTGATATATGATACTCCTCCTCTGCAGCATTATGTATGCAAATCTTACACATGTATAACTCAATCATAGTAGACTCCAACTGGAATGGCCTCACATTGCAATATGGGCTTTGGCCATTTACAATGCTGAAGACATGACTAATCTGCAGCTCATGTGACTGAATGGAAAAAATTTTTTGTACAGAACTATACGTTGTATTTCGCATATATTGCTTTTAATCTATATAGGGAGGAAGTGGTGCCTCCATTTTGGTTTCCTGCACCCCACCCACTTTCACAGGCTGTTATATCAGTGCAGCTTGCAAGGTTGTTGTTTTTTTTTTTTTTTTCACTATGTGGATAATGGAGGTCGGTTGACCCAATGAGAAGTCTGGTTTTGGCTCTATTGAGAGGTAAAGATAGCGTAGGACCACCCGCCTTGAGATCACGTTGTAAGCCGTGGGTGGCTTAAACATTTTTTGATCAAAACGTGTGAACTAAGAATCTCAAAGTTTTTTTCATTTCTGCAAAAGAGGCACAAAAAAAATAACACAAAATGTGGTCGTTTGTTGAGCGGTTTTTGACAAGTACTGGACAAAAAAAACTCAGTTTTATGAACGGTATTCAGGGAGTTTTTTGTCCAATGCTGCGTAGACCTAGCCTTAGGGTATGTTCACATGGCATATTTGTGGGGCAAAATCCTGAAAACAGTGGAAAGAAAAAAAACTTAGCAGAAATAGTCTTATAAGGGGGCATTCCCACGGCAGAGGACAAATACCGGTCTGTTTACCCGACCGGTATTTGTCCTGTTTTGCGGCCATCCCCACGACCGCGGGGGGCGGCTTTTCGCCGCGATGAGCTGAGAAAAGCCTTCCCCCTCCACAAGCACAGATTCCGTCCGAAAACCAGACGGAAGGGTGTGCTTGTAGAATGTTTTGCGGGTGGAGAAACCGCCGGGCGGTAAACCCGCTCAGTGGGGACTGCTGCACGGGTTTTCCATAGAGCACCATTGTGCTGATTTTCGGCCGGTTTTTCAGGCGGTCTGCAAAACCGCAAACCACCTGAAAAACCGTCCGAAAACCCGTGCCGTGGGGACATGCCCTAACAGGTTGTTCAGATAAGGTTCTTTAACGGACACACCCTAAACTTACAAATACATATAGTGGAAACAAACAGGTGTTTTACCTTCTTCCAGGAAATCACCCTGACAGCAATGGAGCCCAAACATTCATACATGAGAGATAGCTGGAAGATCAGCCTAAGAGTCCCAGAGAGGTACACCTTCTTGAGAAAGGGCATCAGTGCCAGGGATGAGGTTATAAGAATCTCCGTTAAGGACAACTCAGTCAACTTGATATCGTAGATGCGCCGATGCCTAAATTTTAAGTATTTGGGCGAGTATCATTTGAAGACAATTCTGCAAAAACTTCACCTTATCTGGACTATTTAAAGAAGCTGAAATCATAATCTCCAAACCAAAAAAAAATAAAAAATTTTCCCAATTTTGAGATGTCTTGGATCTCTTTTTTTCCAAGAGGCTTGATTAATGCTGATAACCTTATCTAAGAAGCCTTCACATCTTAAAGGGGGTTCTCTCACCATGCTGTTTCATTGAAACGCAGTCGGCTTCAGGTGCCCACTTCTTGGTTAGAATGGGCTCATCTACATCAGTGATTGGCATATCAGCTCTGCTAATCCCAAGTGACCCTGTTAGATGGGCATCGGTAACGGTAGGCTTTAACCCTATGATATTGGATGTACCCATATGTCCTAGCAAGGAAGGTGTTCCCACATATGGATTTATGGGTATGTCCTGGACATCGTGCAATTGCAGCATGGAATCAGCTGTATATTACAGCTGGCCTCATGCTGTGTTGCCCTGGTCGTGGGCAATTAACCTGTTAGCTGCCGCAGTTAATCGCGACCGCGGCAGCTAAGTATAAGAGAGAGGGAGGGAGCTCAATCTGTCTGCATCGGCTTTACCACTATGCGACTGTGGCTGCTGATGCTCTCCCTAGCAACCCGTAACCAAAAGCTTCCGGGCTGCCTCTGACGTTACTACGTCTGGCCGTGCCCTAAAGGTGACCACTGTAAAAAAAACAAAACAAAAAAAAAAAACAGTACCAGGATTAAATGTATTTTATTCATTCTGCCTCACAAAAGCCTTGATAAAAAGCCATCAAAGGTTCATATGAACCCCACAATGGTACAAATGAAAACTGCTATATACCACAAAAAAAAACAAGCCATTAATCCGCTCCATATACAGTAAAAAAAATGTTATGGTTATCAGACTGTCGACATAAAAACGCAATTTTTTACAAAAGCATTTCTATGGTGTAAAAGTTATAAGACAAACTACATAAAAGTTATATCCTTGCAATAGTACCGACCAGCATAGTAAAGCACGGTGAACATTGTAAAATGGAGGAATTGCGTTTTTTCCCTCCATTTTCATGGCTCAATGCTAAAAAAATTTGTGGAACATCTATGCGGCCAAAATGCACAATAAACCTCTAGATGAGTTGTTGAATACAAAATGGGGTGACTTCTGGAAGGTTTCACCTGTTCAGGTACTTTAGGAGCTTTGCAAATGCGACATGGCACCTATCGAAATCTGTGTTCCAAAAGCCAAATAGCGCTCCCTTCCTTGTACGCCCAGCAATGTGCCCAAACAGTAGTTGACACCCACATATAGGGTAGTGCCCAACATGGAAAGAATTACGTAACAAAATTTGGTGTGCTATTTTCACGGATTTCTTGTGAAAATTATACCCATTCAGCTAAAATTGCAGACTTTTGAAAAAAAAAACTGCTAACAAAATTTGTAAAATACCTGTGGGGTCTATATACTCACTACACCCCTGGATATATGGTCTTTTTTAGGGAAGTTTATTAAGTTTTAGCACTTTAGTGTTTCCTCAATTCTAACATGGTGTCTAAATAAAATCGTATTGAAAATGAGACCCCAGTCCAGTAGGTGCTCCTGTAACTCTGAGGCTTGTGGTTGAGCCAAAGGGGTGTAGTTTTATATGGAGTCATTTATGGGGATATATAACATGCAGGCCCCTCAAAGCCATGTCTGAACTAGACTAGTCTCTATGTTGTAAGTTTTCTTGAAAAAGTGAAAATTTACTACTAAATTTCTAAGCCCTTTAATGTAGTAAAAAAAATAAAAAGACATTTAAAAAATTATGCTAAACTACAGTAGACATATGGTAGATGATAGTTATAAACTACTTTATTTGGTATATCTATAAAACAAAACAGATGAAGTCAGATCACCCACCAAAGAGTGCAGTCATGTAGATGAAGCTTAGTAAAGAGAAAATCAAATTTTCAGTTATCAACTGCAAATAGATGAACCAGCTGGACATCTGGACCGCATGTGTTAAAGCTTCTCCTTTATTGAGGCAACACATGCGGACCGGAGGGGTATCTGGTTTATCTATTTCCAATTTGTATATCTGTCTTACGCAGAAATGTTTCGACTGGGTCTTGAAAATTTAGAAAAATTTGGCATTTTGATATTTTTCACAAATAAACAAGGATTGTATGGACCAAAATTTCTTAACTTAAAAGCACAATGATTTCAAAAATGGGGCTCTGTCAGGAAGATCAAAACTGGTTGCGGCGGTAAGGGGTTAAACAGAAGGTTACAGAGCTCAAAAGGCTTAAAGTTTGTCAGTAAGAAACCATTTCCAGTGCTGCTCTTAAGGGTGCTTTGGTGCATTTTTTCACATCCTGGTTTGGGTCTGCTTTTCTTCAGCAAGGACAGGGAAGATGGTTAAAATTGATGGGAAGATGGATGGAGCCAAATACCGGACCATTCTGGAAGAAAACCTGTTGGAGTCCGCAAAAAACCGGAGACTGGGACAGAGATTTATCTTCCAACTAGACAATGAACCCAAATATAAAGCAAAATCTACAATGGAAGGTTCACAAATAAACGTATCCAGGTGTTATAATGGCCAAGTCAGAGTCCAGACCTGAATCCAATCGAGAATCTGTGGAAAGAGCTGAAAACTGCTGGTCACAAACGCTCTCCATCCAACCTCACTGAGCTCCAGCTGTTTTCCAAGGAAGAATGGGCAAAAATTTCAGTCTCTCAATGTGCAAAAATGATAGAGACAAACCCCAAGCGACTTGCAGCTGTAATCGCAGCAAAAGGTGGCGCTACAAAGTATTTACTTAAAGGGGCCGAATAATTTTGCCCGCCCCACTTCTCAGTTTTTTATTTTTTACAAAAGTTTAAAATATTCAATAAATTTTGTTCCACTCCACAATTGTATCCCACTTGTTGTTTATTTTTCATAAAAATTAAAATTTTATAGCCTTATATTTGAAGCCTAAAATGTGGCAAAAAGTTGAAAAGTTCAAGGGGGCCAAATACTTTCGCAAGGCACTGTATTTGGGAATAATCTTTATTTACCTTTGCCTACATGAAAGCTAATCAATGAAATGAGAATACCCTTTTGCTCTCTTTATAGATCAAGGCTGCAGCATGACGACTGCTTGAGCCTTGACTGAGGAAAGTGAGCTCATATCAGAGCAGCATTAGATCTAACCCCTACCAGAGGGGCAGACACAGGGCTAACCAAAACAGCATCCCAAGAAAAGGAAACATGAAGGGTGCCCTCAAGGAGCTGGAGACAGATAATCTACTGAAGGAGAGGAGTAGATTGTAGATCTATTATTAACAGCAAGATCTGGAGAGAAAGGTTCTTTAGATTCCTTGAAGCAAGAGGCTAGAACAGAATACAGACTACAACTACTAGTCACATCGGAGCAGGGAGCACTTTACCCAAGTGGCACTTCCTGCTCTTTTTTTGCTGCCATTTCGATGGTTTCAACTGGGTATCCGCCATAAATTCAGTCACCACTTTAAGAAACAATAAGATCTTTGGGAGTTATTCCAATCAGATGTTTCTTGAAGTGGTTCAGCCAAATAAGATCTGAATTGGCTACACAGGTGGACACCACATCAGATCTCAATCGAACTTTTAGTTTTCCAGGTCTTTAGCTTTCCTGACAAGAGGGTACTTTATACTAGGTAGAATCCTCAAAATATAATGTCTTTCTGGCCACCTTAGCCATAGGTGCATCAATTGTTTTCTAACGTTGTCACAGTTCTCTATGACCCCATCATGTCTTCAGGTGTGTTTACACGGCAAAGACCAAACACCAGTCGGGAAATCCTGACCTGTATTTGGTCTTTTTTGGCATGCAGGGGGACGGCTTTTGACCACGCTTTGCCGATTCAAGCCATCTTCCTTCGCACCCCCGTGATCATGTTCTAACCGAAAACTGGGCAGAAGAATGAACATGTTCTAAGTTTTTCGGACCACCAGCAGTGTCAAAATCCGTGCAGTGTGGACTGGTGCATGGCTTTTCTATTTAACTCAATGTAAAAGGTTGACAGTCAGTTTACAGATGGCTTTTAAATCCAAAATCCGCCCGTAAAACCGACTGAAATCCCCTGCAGTGGGGACAAGCCCTTCTTTTAAGCCCCGGTTCACACTGCTTATTCAAGCCGGAATTGCGAGCCGGATTGCGCTCGCAATTCCGGCTTGAATAAGGGGCGGGTGCGAGGGCGGGGCGGGGGCGCGGCCCGCCGGCCCCATAGACTTGCATTATCCACGGCGCGTATTGCGCCTGGATAATGTGCATGTCACTTTCTCACCGCCCGGCGAATCCGCCGGGCGGCTAGGAGCGACGGAATCCACTGTTCTCTATGAGAACGGTGGATTACCGTAATTACTGCGACGGTTTGGCGCCGTACTGCAGCACAAATCCGGCGCGCAGTACGGCACCAATCCGCGGCGAAATAAGCCGTGTGAACGGCCCCTAAGATGCATAGAAAAAGCCCTCTTTTGAGTCAGCCCATTCTTTATCATCAGTGTCACATTTTCACAAAGTGCAAGACCTGCAGATTGACACCCCAAAAAGCTGTTACCTAACTGGCACAGAGTCTCAACCATTTCCTGCAGAATTTGGTTCAGATCATTTTGTTAACCAGACACCACAATCCACAGCAACTGATATATATCCCTACCTAGGTCCTTGGAGATTTTCAAGAATCAGATCTAGTGTTAAAACAGAATTTCCCATCTGGGACCCAGAAGAAATTTAGGAAAATGATCTATGTTTGCACCATTTAGAGCACAGCCACTGCTCGGGCATTTAGTCTTTTTCTCCTAGGCCTTTCAAATAAACTTCCTCTGAAACACTGGAGACAGTCATTCAAGTGCTGGGAGCACAGCCTATGGAGGCTACGTGGCCACAGCCTACACCTGACCTCTTCATTCCTTAAGTTACACTGCAGAGGTGAAAAAGTAAGGAAGGAACATGAACCACAGACATCCAATTAACGATGATGGCCCATTTGTAAACATCATATAGTCTTAGCCAAAAAGTTCAAAAGATAAGTTTCAGATGTCGTAAATTCATGGCTATTGGTATTAAACTGGACTGCATGCAAGTCCTTTAGTAACAGACAAAAACATTGTAGCTTCTTTACATATACCAATAATGAGTTCAAATGTATTTGGTGATTAACTGTTATAATCAGAATTTCTAGAAATAAAGGGTTGTCTCACTATAAGGATTGCTTTTTATGTTAAAGATCTTGCAAAGACAAGTCACGGCAAAATATGTCTATTAACAGTATCCTACCAATTCTGAGATATCCCCTCATGTATGGCCTGCATAAGCTCCGCAGATCGCTATAGCTACAGACCTGTTCAATCCCTCCTGATAGGCTGCCAGCACTGGTTGCTAGAGCTACAGACCTGGCTTCTATTGCAGCCTAGTAGAAGCCGGTAAACATGCCCCTGAATTCAAAATTAAACCAAGAAAACAGGACTGAGGTGAGATGAATCAATGTAGTGAGACAACCCCTTTAATTACTGGCAACTAAAAAGAGCTTTACTCCTTATCAAGTCAATATATAAGTTATCAAGATAACTGAAGAACAATTGACATTATTATAGACCAGGTTTCTCAAATATTCCTTAACAGACACTTTAAGGCTATGTCTACACAGCACAAAAAAAAACATTGTATTTTTGGCGGTTTTAGGATGCTAAAACCGCTGAAAATCTGACCGTTCGGAAAGCCCATAGACGAATAAAAAACAAACGACCTGTAGTCTACACAGGTGTTTTTTTTCTGCTCGTTTTCTGGCGCTGGCATATTTAGGAATTTTTGCTAAATACGCCGGCGTTTTGAGTTTTGTTGTCGGTTTATCACCGGCGATAGAATAACTCATTAAAAGGGTTCATTTTAACTGTACATGCAAGTTAAAATTAGCAGACCCTCCTCATATCTGTGCGAAGAAACAGTTGCTATGGTCTCCTTGGACAAATTCATGGCATTATGTTCTCTCAACTGTTTAAATTTATCTTAAAAATATGATGTTTAACTTCGTCTTGGATGTAGTTGTCCACTAAAGTTCTCTGTGTTTAGTTAGGTTAAACGGCGTAAAATTGCATAATATCGCCTTGTAGTACATTATGTCCATCTGTTATGATGCATGGTTTTCTTATGTATCTTGTTATCCATGTACATGCAGCTCTTCCATTGCAATAAACATGTTAAAAAATAACTGACACCAGAACCTCCGGGGGTAACTTCAGGCTTTACTCCCGCTTACAGATATCTGGGTAAGGCACTTGTCACTTTAGCACATTTCCGGACACTCCTTTCCTCACATCTCCCCTCGTATTCGACCTAGTCCAACCGTGCAAAGGTGCTGCCGCTGAACCACATCCAGATGCTGGCACCTGGTGACTCTGGACACACTCTACTTGGTCCTCTCACTGAGGTCCTTTACTCTTCCGGCAGTCCCCCAAGCTGCCCACCTGTATTTCTGTGTTGTCGGTCTCTTACTCCTCTGTGACTGTGATGTCACGCTCTCTGTGCCCCTTGCAAAAGCAGGAAATAAGAATTGCTCCTAACTCTGAAGAGAAGCAAAATCAGAACAGCAATGTATTTGGTAATAGTTTTTATTTAGCTTGCCTATATGTTTAAAGCTAATCAAAGAAACAAGAATCCCATTTTGGTTGCACAAATGGCACAGAATCAATACAGTACGTAATTTAGATGTTTTAACAACTTTTTTTGTAGAACAAAACCCTGTTAACTATGCAGATTTTTAACTGGATGTCATTGTAGGGAATGGCTATTACATAATTCTTTTGCTGTATAGACATATACTGGCCAAATGGAGGTCAAAAGGACTCACTTTTGCCACTGCCAAGCCATTAAACCCTATGGACACCTTTAGTGTGTAAGTCAGGAACTTTTCTGATCTGCATGTCAAACATACATCACGAACGTGATATGTACTGAGCCCGGCTGAACATGCACCTGCAGAACCAATAGACAGATAGAAAGTAGATAATTTTTTGGCCATATTTTCATATTGTCATTCAATTTTCAAAACGGTGGCTAGGGTTGAGCTGAGAAGTGGACTAAAATGGCACTTGAGTACACCGCTCACAATTTGTATTTTTCTGCTCGACTGTTCCACGCTATTCACAACTGGGCCATCAGCAATAAGAAGCACCTGGCCATCTAATGGCCACAATTTAGAGCACAATAGCTAGCATGTTGATTCAGAAGCGCTCACACTACACGTCATTGTGTCTCTACTAGCTGCTGCACAATGCTCTATTTGTATACACCTGAAAATCCCTCTTTATTCACCAATAACAGAACAACAACGTGATATCTGCAAAGAACACATTTTCCAATGTTTACATAACTATCCTTTCAGGATTCGGTTTAAAAGCTTAATTTCAAACACTCTAGAACATAGAAAGCATATAAATGACATGAATTCAGTAAGAAAACCTGTAGCCAAACATAAAAAAGTGCTCCCAGTGCTCTCATGTTATTCTCGAATGGATTACAGTGGGGCCCTCAAGCTGAAGAAATACTGCACTGACAATTCAGGTATCCGATTCCCCTTGACCCCTGATCACCAAAATGATCTACTCGGCAGTGGAGCGTCCAATTGATTTTTAACCTATAAGGTAAACTGCTGCACATATCAACAGAACAAAAAACGTAACACAATACTGGGATCATTGATTCCTATGCAAAATATTTTTATGTACAAAACACACATGACCACTACCAAATATAATGTAGCGGATGGTGCAGATGTTTGCATGCAGGTTTTTTTTCCGTCCGGATCCATTGTGGAAAATCTGCAGCAGAATCAACCCATTTGAAGAATGTTTTTATTTTAAGGGGTGTTCTCAGCATGCTGTTCCACAGAGCCTGCTCTTAACAGCCAGCTTCAGACGCCCACTTCCTGGTAAGGATGTGGGCAGTTCTACAGCAGTGACTGGCATATCGGCTCTGACATTCCTAGCTGATCCCGTTTACAGTGACATGAGTGCAGGAGGTTTGTAAACCGTAGTGCAGAAGGCTACAAAGCTCTATGGGATTGAAGTTTGTCAGTAACATAGATAAACAAGCTTATGTGCTGGAGAGAGGGAAAGAAAGAGGGAGAGAGGGGGAAAAAAAGAGAGGGAGAGAGGGGGAAAAAAGAGAGGGAGAGAGGGGGAAAAAAGAGAGGGAGAGGGGGAAAAAAAGAGAGGGAGAGGGGGAAAAAAAGAGAGGGAGAGGGGGAAAAAAAGAGAGGGAGAGGAGGAAAAAGAGAGGGAGAGTGGGGAAAAAAGAGAGGGAGAGGGGGAAAAAAAGAGAGGGGGAGGGGGAAAAAAGAGAGGGAGAGGGGGAAAAGAGAGGGAGAGGGGGAAAAGAGAGGGAGAGGGGGAAAAAAAGAGGAGATAAAACCCGTCTCAAAAAAAGAAATCAGAGAATGGATGGTAAAAAACCCAGAGGGGAGGGGGGGAAAAAAAAGAGAGGGGGGGGGAAAAAAAAAGGAGGGGAGGGGGAAAAAAAGAGAGGGAGAGGGGGAAAAAAAGAGGGAGGGGGGGAAAAAAAGAGAGGGAGAGGGGGAAAAAAAAGAGAGGGAGAGGGGGAAAAAAAGAGAGGGAGAGGGGGAAAAAAAGAGGGGAGGGGGGAAAAAAAAAAAGAGAGGGGGGGGGGAAAAAAAAGAAGGGGAGGGGGAAAAAGAGAGGGAGAGGGGGAAAAAGGAGGGAGAGGGGGAAAAGAGGGGGGAGAGACCGAATGGGAAGGTATACACAAGCAGGAGATAAAACCTCCGTCTCCTAAACAAAGCAAAATCAGAATAGAAATGTATTAGGTAACAGTCCTTATATACCTTTCACTACATGTGTAAAGCTAATCATTGTGTTGAGAAAACCCTCTAGTTTTTTTTATCTGCTTTTTTACAGTCAATACTTATCTTCACATTACCTACATGAAGACTTATTTTTTGTGGGACAAATTTTGATTCTCAGTGCCACCATTATGGGGTACATATGGCTTCTTTGCCCTCCCCACCCCCATTTTCATAAGAAAAAACAGCAATGTTGCATGGTTTCCTACTTTTAACCTTTTTAAATTCTACAGTTTAGTTTTATTGCACAATACCACCTTGAAAAAATATTTGTGCTTTTTTTTTTTTTTTAAATTGATGTTCTATATTGCATTTATGTCTGTCACTATAAAGGCATGTTCACACGGCTTAAAATGGGCCGTATTTCGGTCCATAATTACGCGCCAAAGTGCGCCAATTACGGGCCTAAAACGGCCCATTCATTACGGTAATTCACAGTTCTCATAGAGAAACTATGGATTACGTCTTCCTCTCCCCCCGCCGCCGGGCGGGGAGATAATTCACATGTCACTTTCTAGCGGCGTATACGCGCCGCTAGCAGTGATTGTCTATGGGCCGGCGAAGTGCCGGCCCCCTGCTTACTCCCCCACTCCCGCCCCGCCCCCGTCCACACGGCGTAATTGCGGGTCGTAATTACGTCCTGCAATTAAGCCGTGTGAACATAGCCTTTCAGTGAAAGTTATCTGGTGAGGTCCTGCCACTGGCACAAGGATAGCCCACCGATTTTAACTGGCATCATCTAGTGCTTCACTTCATGTGCTGATACTGTATAGACAATGAACGCTTACTTCCAGGTTCCATCACAGGTTACAGCTAATTCCTGGAAGTGGTCCCAGTAGCAGGATACCCAGTAACCACCTTATTTTTGGGAAACTCTACGGAAAAAAGGTTTCTCAGATGCGGACTAGCCATTTCTGCCGTTCCAGATTAGCCCTTCAAACACCCTTTTTGGTCACAACATGTACAGTACATGTGATGTGAGTAGTTAACGGTGTTTACCATCCCTACATAAACCTCAGGAGGTGAAAAAAAAAAAAAACACTCAATGGCACATTTGTAGCTCATCTGCCTGCATGAATGCTGTTGCCATACGCACAAGGCTTGTGTGGGAGGAGACCAAAAATGAATGCAAATTGCTCACAAATATTACCAGAGGCAGACGACTAGGAGCTGTGTGGGGGGTTAGTCTCTACCCAAAATTCTCTACATTCCTCTCTAAAAAATTTTGGAACATTTAGGAGGGAGGGGGACGGGAACAAAAAAAAACCTCTAATTTCCAGCTAATGAATTATAAAAGGCTAAAAAGAAAACCTTTTCGTTCTTAAAAATTTGATTGCATCTTTTTCTCCTTTATTCTGTATCGACTTATGAGAAAGTCTTGCTTGTATTTCTATTTATTTGCATGAAACGTTAATAAAAATGATCTGAGTGTTTCCGGCTTCTGTTTAGCACTCGCAGTTTTGTATTTTTACTAGCGTTTATTTCTGTGTCAGCTTGTTGTTCTGTTGCTGGATCACGGTGCTTCTTTTACCTTTTATTTGACAGTAAAATTGATTTAACCTAAAAGTGATCTGACTAAAGAAAAAATCACATTGACTTTTGACAACTAGTGCCACCATGTTGGGTGATCTTCTATTTCCATTCATTTAGACTATCCACCAAATGATTCACGGTCATTGTAACTACTTGGCAGATAAAAGGAAAATTGAATTTCATTCTGGGCTAAAAGTGAACCACAAAAACTGCCTGCAGCAAATGTGACTGCCCCATACATCAAAATATAATCCTCAAACAAAAGGGACAGCATATACATAAAACAAATAATGGGAAATGTAACCAGTCTTCAGAATTCTCTCCTACAAAATATGAATGGATATGAGCTGCCCCGAAACAACCCATGGAAAACAGAGGTGCCGTTTCTAAATGAAAACACTTTTTTCTAATCTCATAAAACCACTTGAACCAAAACAGTAAGGGCATGTCCCGATGGCACGGGTTTTCGGCCGGTTTTTAAGGCGGTTTGCGGTTTTGCAGACCGCCTGAAAAACCAGCTGAAAATGAGCCCGGCGGTCTTTCTGCCCGCAAAACATTCTACTTGCACATTCTTCCATTCGGTTTTCAGACGGAATATGTGAATGGGAAGGGAGAGGGTTTTTCTCCGCCCATCGTGGAGAAAAGCCCCTCCCCACCTTCGTGGCCGTGTGCACTGCACACAAACTGGACAAATGTGTCCATTGCCATATGAACGTGAACTAACAATATAACTAGCTTACTAGTGGTTTGATTCTCAATTTATTTTGAAGTCCAAATAAAAAATCTTATTTAGGGCTCATGCACATGACCATAGCAGTACAACAGCAATAATATGGCATCCATGGAAGTATACAGGGTCACACTGCACTCTGCATGTCTCCAGTTACCTACCAAGTCATAAAAAGGGTTTTCATACAGAATCCAACAGGAAAAATAATTGTTGTACTCTCCATCAGCTGCAATATACAAAATTGACCACAGACATTAGAAAGCGGTTAACTAGTAGCCTTTTCTGACTGCTCAGGTCCAGCATGTTGATAAATATAAACCACTCAAAAACTGGGACCAGTGGCGGGCCTCACTCATTTCCAAAGGAGACCCCAGAACTGACCGGTAAAAACCCAATTTTTTGCATTCTATTCATTGCCAGGATCCATAAACGGTACATTATAGGCATCACATATCTTGTAACAATGGGAACCATTATGAAGCAAGTAAACAGTTTTCAAAGTCAATGTATTGGAAGAAGGAAAAATGGGCAAGGGTAAAGATCTGAATGACAGTAACAAGGACAAGCTGTTAGTTTTCTAACTTGGAGTATCTCCAAAGCGCTGAGGCCTGTTGAGTATTCCTGTTATGGTTAGTAACTACCATAGGTGGTCCAAGAAAGGACAGCTGGCAACCAGGTCATCAAAGACTCATTAAAGTGCATCAGAAGGGAAGGATAGACGTGGCCCATGGAGCAATGAAAGAAGGTGGCCTGGTTCGATGAATAATCTGAATGGTCACATGCATCTCTTACCTGGTGAAGCGACGGCACCAGAATACAATAAGTAAAAAAAAAGCAAGCCACCGGAGGCAGTATGATGCTCTGGGCAATGTTGTATGGGAAACCTTGATGTCTCAGCACTCATTTGAATGTTAGTTTGACACATACCACCTACCTAAACATTGGTGCAGACAAAGACCAAACACTCATGGCAAAGGTAGTGCTTATTGGCAGTGGGCTCTTTCAGCAGAATGCTTCCTCCCACACCGCAAACATTGTTAAGGAAAGGCTTGAGCAACATGACCAAAAAAAGTTTGTGGCGTTTACAGAGTCCCCAAATTTCCCATAGCATTTGTGGGATAGCCTGGAAGAACACAACCAATCTATTTAAGCCTCAACTGCTAACGTCTCTTAGTTATTGCAGGACATCTTCCAAGGACATGTGAAGTCCATGCCTTAAAGGATTTTGTGTGTCAGTTTAAAACAAAGCTTTGCAAAAAAAAAAAAAAAAAAAAAGGTGGGGGGGGGGGGGGGGGGGAGTTAAAAATAGAAAAAAAAATTAAAGGTGTTTTCTCGCTACAAAGATCATATCTGTAGTGATGGCGACAGTAAAAATAAGCACTTTTGCAAATTGGTTTGTATTCACCTAAATCATTTAGTATAGCAGATACTAGCTAAAACTGAAGCCTGAGGTCGGGCCATGCCCCCTTTGCTGTGATTAGCTGCCCGATACTTCGTTCAGCCCTGATCAGGACATGCCCCCGGTGTGGGGCACACTCTCTGTGCCGTGTTTGGCTGCCTGCACTCCCTTCTGAGCTGTGTGAAAACGAATCTGGCTTTCTGTGCTGTCTGTGTCTATGTTCTCATTGTCTTTCACTCTCTCTGACCTGTGTAATAAAGGCTGCATGAGCTCCTCTCACAGTGACAGCTCTATGTGAAAGATTTAGGCAATTACAGAGTCTCTAGCAGCTAGATTCACTCTCCCCTCCATACAACACAGCTTTCTACAGTGCATTTCTCACATTTGTTTCATAATTTCAGGCTGTATGTATAACTGTTTACAGCAATGCAGGTGTTTCGGTTACTAGGAGCTTGTGGAGGGAGGTCTCCAGGCATAAGAACGGACCATTGCAGGAGGTCTGCAGAGCTGTGATATCCTCTCCATCCCACTGCTCACACAGAATGTTGATGATGACTAAGGAGGGAGCAAGGAAGGGGTGTGGTGATGTCACCAGTCTTCAGTGAGGTTAGACCCTCACTGAACAACCTCTAACATGTCAGTGTCTTGATGGCACAAGGGGAACCTACACAGTAACAGGCAGTTGATTTTTAGGTTATGTTTGATTAGTGAAGATATAGATTTCACTCCTGTATAAATCGTTTTAGGTGGGAATCATCAAGCTAAGATTTATTTATTAATCTAGAAGCTATGGTACATTTGTTATCAGGAACTTTTCATTGTATTCCTTACCCACACTGCGCTCTAAAAACTGCCATAAAAACAAAAGAGTGGTCATAATCATTTAATGATACTGTAGGTACATAGCACCGGACATTTACTGACATTTTCATGATCTTGTGTTATCAGTAAAAAGTATGTTTTTATTAGTCTCTAGTGTAAATGCCATTGACAGACTATAATCAGTAATTAACACGGTCTATAGGCTGCTGACAGATTTAAAGAGAAACTATAGGAACTACAGCCCTGAATTTTTAGCACAAGATGTAGCATGAAGTCATCTTTTACCATAACACCCGGATGATAATAAGATCATTAAACTTTCCTCTGTAAAAGGAAACACTCTCCACTTCCCAATATGGCGTCATAGGCACTATACCATCTGCACCAAGAAAAAGAGAAGATCGTTCAACATCGACATTATGTCCTGTAGATCTGCATTGGGCATTGATTGGGAAATTCTCTGCACATATCTGTTAACCATGGCACACATCCATTGGGCTTTATGTTAGTTCCTTAAAATGCCAGATTGTTGGGTAATTTCCCATCATTGGTGCCATTGTCTTGTCAGTATTTTAAATAGCTGTGTTCTCTATGAAGAGCTTTACTGTATCATTTCTAAATGTGTTTCTCATCTAAACAAAGCTCTCTGCATCTGTAGTAATTACAGTGTAAATGTAAAATGCAGTAAAACTCTGCAGCGCTGGCCAAAGCCAGGTATTTAAGTCTGTAATTATGTGGCATCTAGAAGAGGCTTATTGCTATGTAGGAAATGTATGGTTTGTTAACAAGAGTACTTCTGTACTTGCTATAATTGTTTTTCAATTTTCACAGTGAGTAATCCTGGCTACTTACCTCCATCCCAATGTATGAAAAGTGCCGGGAGTGGGACAGAAGGAAAAATACATTGTGCTTGTTACATTTTATTTCCTCCTAAGTTGAGAAAAAACTTTACAATCAAAGGGTATTTCCTGGCTATATCCATGCCTGTAACACAGCATTTTCATGATATTGGGTCTTCTCCAGTCCATCCCAAATTATTAATTTCCATGGGGCTTAACTTAAAGGGGTTTTCTCACCAGTGATTAGCTCCTTACATATAGGGAAAAGTAAATGAAGACTATTACCAAATACATTCCTTTTTGATTTGGTCAGGAGATAAAGAATATTTTCTCTCTTTTTGGAGTACACAATTTTTTTTGTTTTACTGACCCCTTTCTCTTATCTGAATAATCCAAGCTGCTGCTGTTCAATCGGTTCGACCATGGTGAGTCACTCCCTGCAGAGTATTATCTTTAGCAACAGAATTTGTTTACCTAACTGACAAACTGTCACCCTTTAAAGCGCTGTAGTCTTGTGTGCTGTGTGTTATAAATTTCCTGCACTGTCACTGTAACAGGATCAGCCAGGAACAGCAGAGCTGATATTTCAGTCACTGCTATAGACCCACCCACAGCCTGACCAGGAAGTGTGAGTCTAACGCTGCCTGTGGCTCTGTGAAACTGCAGGGTGAGAAAACCCTTTTGAATGTGGCATGTCTTTGGAGTACTCTCTCACAAGGAAGAAACTCTCCCTTGAGCATTTTAGAGGGATTTTCCACAAAAAAAGAAAAAATAATAAATTAAAGACATTGGGGCCTGGACTGGAAACAAAGAAAAATAAAGGTAGCACTTAAGGTGCGTCCACATGGCAATATGAAAATACTGGCTGGATTCTGATTAAAGAATCCGGACAGTATTTTGGTATCTTTTCCGTGGTTTTAGGGGACGGTTCTGTCTGTGGTTTGTGTATTTGCCTGTCCTTCTCAACCACTGACACGTTCATGTTCTGCCCGAAAACCGGGTGGAAAAATGAACATGTTCTAAGTTTTTCGGAACGCAGTATTAAAAAAATGTCTGGCAGAAAATCCTGTTCAATGGGGACTGCTAAACGGATCTTCTGTTAGGGGCCGTTTACACGGCCGTCCGAAAACCGGTCCAAGAATGAACATGTTCTATGTTTTTCGGACCACCTGTGGTTTAAAAACTGCCAGCGGGGACCGCTGCATTGCTTTTCCATTAAGGTCCGTGTAAAAGTTTGTCAGCCGGTTTGCAACTGGTTTTCAAAACCGAGAACCGGCTGAAAAACCATGCCGTGGGGACAAAGCCTTAAAGTCTATCATGATGGTTGACAGTCGGTTTGCAGACTGCTTTCAAATTCAAAAACAGCCGAAAATCCTGCCGTGGAGACGGACCCTTAGGCAGGGTTCACACGGCATAATTGCGGGGCGTAATTACGCCGGGACTACGAGAACTCGCGCGAGGGAGGGTGGGGGGGCGTCAGCCCGCCCCCCCATAGATATTCATAACTAGCGGCGCGTATTCGCCGCTAGTAATTGACATGTCACTTATCTCCCCCCGCGGTCTATTGCACGAGCAGGGAGAGGAGACGTAATCCATAGTTCTCTATGAGAACTATGGATTACCGTAATGACTGGGAGGTATCTCGCCCCATATTTAGCGCAGTACGCCGCGAAATACGGGGCAGTATACGTCCCAGTTTAAGCCGTGTGAACATTGCCTTTCTTGTCTCCTGCAGCTGCTGCTCTGGAGCGTGCTAGAAATCCATTTGCTTTGACTTCTGGATTCTGATCCTGACACAGAGGAGATGCTCCTGCTCCATTAACTTATAATACAGAACAAGCCTCTCCAAGGTGTTGGGAGAAGAACTTGGGGGTAAATAGAAGCAAATCCCTGGAGAGTTCTGAAGCAACAGCAGTGGGGAACCGGTAAGTTTTTTTTTTTGTTTTTTGTTTTTTTGGCCTACTCTGGCCCCAATGTTACGGAATTTTTTTGTTTAAGTGGACAACCCCTTTGGCAGAAGAGAAGTATCTAATCTTGTGACTATATCCTGTATAACATCACAATTTTCTGACTCTCCCAATCAATGCCCAATGCAGATCTACAGGACATAATGTCGATGTTGAACGATCTTCTCTTTTTCTTGGTGCAGATGGTATAGTGCCTATGACCAGGGCTGTGGAGTCGGCAAGCCAAGGCCCCGAATCCGACTCCTCAATTTCCCAAACCTCCCACTCCATCATACACGACGCATGTTTAAGTGATAACTTTACTGTAATAAAAGGGTAACAGACTGTTTACCACTTTATGATGCAATAAACAAGCTATTTAGGTAGAACAGACACTGATAAGCAAAAGGGTAACAATGTTTTGATCTTTTGAACACTTGTGGGTAGAGTTGAAGAAAAAGCTGTATTTGTAACCAAAGTTGGATTTCCCAAATACTAACAAAACAATACAATTTAACATTTTGATTTTTAGGAGCAAAACAGTAAAAATGCTGTTACAGGAAAGAATCTGCAGAACTAAGCAGATGCTAAATACTTGCAAGTCAAATTTATGTATAAGATAGGTAAGATGACTGCATGTAAAATTATAGTAGCCTCATGTACAAAACTGCAGTGGATGGTGAGATATGGTGCCTGAAAGTCACAAGTTCAAAACATTGTTACCATTTTGCTTGTCAGTGTAAAATATATTTATTGGATATGACTTTAGAAAACCAAAAAATGTAAATATGCAAAACACTGCAGGGACATTTGTGAAGTCTCTGAATTTGTTCTGAGAAATAGTATCGCCTCCATCAGATCCTGCATACATGACCTCACATCTCATCTCATTATTTCCAGGCTAGAGAACGGCCTCTCTACACTAACTTGGGTTGGGGGGAAGCGGTGACCACAGGGGCAACATCTCTAACAATGTCAGGGTATAAAGGAATTGCCTCAGCCACAGTCCGTATAGATGAATGGTTGGACTCTTCTACTTCTTTGAAAGCAGGTGAAAATTTTTGCTGAAATCTGTTTGCCCTGGGAGCGGAATCTTTTCCCCTGTGGCAGCGCTTTGCCTGCTCCATGTCATCAATTAAACTCCTCATGTGATAAGGCTGAAGATATGGGAGCAGGAGCACTGGCTGGACCCAATTCCTCTTGCTCTTTGCACTGCATCGAACTAACTGGACCAACTAATTATATATTTTGGGAGTCGGGGTCGGTGCATTTTATGACGACTCCGACTCCACAGCCCTGGCAGAGATTGATGGAAGCTGACCAGAGAGAGGCCGGCTCAGGACTCGAACCACATGGTGCTACATATATTGGAGTTATGTAAAGTCGAGCATAGTCTTGTAATATGGTCCCAAATATTTTCTGTCGGAATATATAGGGAAAAAAATGCAGTTTACCTCCAAAGCATATAAAAAGTAATGCAGTGCTGCACAGAGGTCTACAGATGACAAGTTGTGGCACCACACAACTCAAAGTTTGTATGACGCCACAGCATTGCTATGTGCACAAAGTTTTAGTAGTAGTATTTCAAACCAATATAGAAATTTTAATAATCCAGATCTTATAAAATCGAGTATCCCATAGTACAGTCTGTTTATTAAGAGGCCAAGATATAATGGAAACTAACGGGCCTTGCATCAGCACTAATAGGTGTCATCTTACACCGTCAGTGGTATACTTTACCCAAGGGGAGGAATCCTAGGTTACCACTGTGGATCAACACTGGATTATATATTTTTGTCCCCTGAGGAACCCTTCTTTCTTTTAGAAGGGAGAAACTGGTCAGGACTCCCCCTTGTTCTATTTTTTTCACTCAAGTTTTTGGGCTTTTATTAATCCAGAGGTTAGCTTGCTAAAGCGGGGACGGCTACCCCACTGCTAGACAGGGGAACCATAGAATTTATAATAGGCTTCATTTATTTGCTCTTTTAATGCCAAGCAAGTGTTTGTACTGGACCTATGTGCTGTAAGTACCCTGGATCTTGCTCCTGGAATATTTTGCAGCATTTGAATTATATATCCGCTATCACTCTACAAACCGTGAGTTGGCCTTGCCCACTGCTTAAAGGGGTTTTGCCATGAAGTGAGTTCCTTAGCTGTTATCTGCTCAGCAGAGAATATAAACAAAGCATGATGAGTCTAAAAACGGGCTGCAGGGGGGAGGGGGGGGGTAATCAGAGAGCGGGAAAGCGGGGGGCCCCTCAAAATTTACTAAATAATAACATTAAACGTGGTTTTTATAAGCAGAAAAGACTCATCACGCACTTTCTCCCAGCCCTTCCTGTTCCCTGTGATAAGAAGTGAAACAGCGAGCAACCAAAATTACCCTGTCACTCCCCTGGCGTGTTAATGAAAAAAAACTTTTAAAAAAGGGTTGTAAAGAAAGCTGTAGTCTCAGAGGCTTCACTTTTTGAAAATCACATTATTTAGAAAAAGTGATTAAAAAACCCATTTTGGAGGATCCCCGTAACATTACATCGTGGCAAAACCCCTTTAATATCCGATTGTTTAATTGTATTTTGGTATTACCCACTGTTTGGCACCTTTGTCTGCAAGTGTTTGGTATATTTATTATAGGACCTATTTATCTGTCAATACCATTTAACTAATTTAACGCATGTTATGTTTTAGATTAGGTCTTATTTTGGCAGAGTGTTTTTTTTCCAAGATCTAATGGTAACCTAATACTTTCTACCAAGATCTAAAACATAACTTCTTTACAGTTATCAAGATCTAGAAATAAAAAAAATAAATAAACTACTGCTAAGTATTACAATTTGCCAAAAACTTCAAATTTACATATATGTAGAAATGTTAATGTGGCCTTTGTATCCAAAGCCTTGGATTCTTTAAAAAGTGGTAGAGAAGGGCAGAAAGTCAAACGTCTACAATACCATACCCAAACATTTGCTTCTTAATCTTTCAATTATCTTGAATGAGTGAGGTCAGTCCCTTTCACTTGAACTATGAGGTCTTTTCCTAAGTGCGGCCTTTCTCCAGTTTACATAGTAATTTTCTATTCTTAAAATGATTGTTGTAAAGATCAGAAAGAAATTTTATCTGCCTTCAGGGCTGAACAGCATTCAACCCCCATAGCACAATGAAGGGTTTGTAGTACTATTGTAGCTGGATGCTTTGGTATGTACAACAAGAAAGCTATGTCGTGAATGCCAGTTAATTCTAAAAGATTACAGACTTCATGCCTGGTTCTTGTAATTCAGCACTCTACAGCCACAACCACAATACATTGCAAAGCATTCCACATGGCTAGCTGATCTTACATTTTACACCATATAAAAAGTTATAAAGAGTATAGCAAGATGAAACGATCAATCAACAAATAAAGCTTCTTTTAATGCCACCGAATAAAAACAGTTGTAAAGGCTGCATCACTATCTCCATTCTCTCTTGTAGGCGTAAAGATCTGCCAATACTTATCAGTCATCCAAAACCCATATGGACAACGCAACACTCAACGTATAAATGCATGCTTGTCAAGAGGTTCAGTCCTTCTTAGGGCATGTCCCCACAGCACCCAGCAAATACCGGTCGGGTTATCCGACCGGTATTTGCTCCATTTTTGTTGGCCGTGGCCCTCCCCTTTCACATTGACATGTTCATATTCTGCCCGAAAACTGGGCGGAAGAATGAATATGTTCAATGTTTTTTGGACCACCAGCGGTCTAAAAAACTGTCCGGGGGACAATCCGTGCATTGGGGACCGCTGCATGGATTTTCCATTAAGGTCCATTCTAAAGTTTGACAGCCGATTTATAGACTGCTTTCAAAACCGAAAACAGTCTGTAAAAACGGCCATGGGGACAAGCCCTTAGGCTAGGGCCACACAGCATAGGATTTAAAAAAAAAAAAAAAAAACCAAAACCTGCTTTGAATGTCTGTTTTCTGTTCAAAGCAGCTGTGTTTACGACAAGTTTTTGGGGTGGTTTTCAGTTTTTGCCGCCTTTTTTGGACTGTTTTTGGATAGTTTTTAATGTATGCCCAGGTGTTTAACAAGGTATATGAATTTTGCAGTTTTTCAGCAGAAGTGCCGAAAAACTGCGTCAAAAACATCCGCCAGTTTACATAGACTTCAATAGTAAATTTTCTGCCCTGCTCTGTTTTTTTTGCAACATGTTACAAAAAACGACCAGCAGCAAAAACGTTCTGTGGAGACTACACAACATTTACACTATTAAAGTCTATGGGATCTGTTTTCAGTAGTTTAAGAAAACAAAAAACGCTGAAAGAACAACTGAAAAGCTGTGCTGCGGAGACTTAGTCTTGAGGCCAAACCACCACAGATGTCCCCTGTGCGACTGACTGTGCAATGATTGCAAGGGTATATTCACACGGCTTATTTGGACGCTGATTTTTCAGCGCACAAAATAGCATCATAACCTCGCCTGAAACACACTTCATCAGGCAATGCATTTTTGACACATTATTGGACAAAGTCTTCAGCACTGTTTTCATCCATACAAATTAATAGCCAGGAGAAAAACCATGCTGAGAAATGCGCTGAATAACGCGTCTAAACACGTGATAAGGTTTTGAGGGTCTCCATTGATTCCTATACTCATTTTCAGCGCTGAAAACACTTCAAAAAATTACTTCACGCTTCTTTTTCAGCGCCCAAAACAGCTTGCAAAGAGGCGCCTAAAACACGTGTAAAAACCTTGTTGTGTGTGAACAACAACGCTGTTTTACATAGGATTCCATGAAAATGAACTAGGAGCGTTTCTGGGGCTTTTTTATGCTGTTTTGAGAGCAGAAGCGCTCTGAAAACAGCGTCAAAATCAGTCATGAGAACATAGCCTTAATTTCTCAAAGCATGGTGTGACTAAAGCTGGCCATAGTTATATGGATTTGCACATGAATCGACAAACATTTAAATCAATCAGCAAAGGGACATAGGAATGAATAGGAATGATACAAATGACTTATTCAATGGCAAATAGTTTTTAGGATTGAAAACATTTTTCTTTGTTGGTAGTAAAGAAAATTCTTCAATTGTAATGTTTACCACTAATGACGGAGACAAATTTTGAAGCATGAACAATAAATTTTCCAACAAATGGAGCAGATGTCACAAGCAACTCTTTTCAGTATCAGACACAGCCATTATCTTTTCTGAACACAGAGTTGCTCACACAGCAAACCATAATCGTTACATTGATGGCTTAGCTTACTTTAGAAACTTCTGGTCTCATAGGGGGGTTATAAACACATAAGTCTCTACGGTTTACAGAGAACAGTAGAAAAAAAAAAGATTTTACATCCATAAGAACAGTCTGTTGAATAGCACACCTGCTTTTAGCATTTTCAGAAGATATGTAGGTTTGGCCAGGTGGCCGTCATCTCTGCCTTAGGGGGCTTTCACACGGTGCGTTTTTTCAATGCGTTTTTTTTGCAGGAAGGCACAGCAATTAATGCTGTACATTTCTGCCCAAAATCGTGGCAAAAATCGCGGTAATTACCGCAATGTTTGTGCAGCAATGTACAGCATTAATTGCTGTGCCTTCCTGCAAAAAAAACGCATTGAAAAAACGCACCGTGTGAAAGCACCCTTACTGGCCTAGGAGACTCTGCAACTGTAATTCAATCTAAGGGTACGTCCACAAGATGAATAAAATTTACACATCAGATTCTACCATTGGAAACCGCGGACGTCGTGGTTTTCAATGAGTATTTCACATGTTATTTCATGTGGATTTAGAGTTTGATGTTCTTACTTGTGGTTTACAGTCAGAAACGAGTCGCATTCATTTCTATGAAGCTATGGATGCAGTCCACGTTAAAAACCACATGCAAATGTTTTGGTTTCTACACAAGTTTTTAGCCATCTTCATTGCCATCAATAGTAAATTTCCATGCGTTTTCCACGTCGAATACGACCAACAATGAACATGTTCTAAGTTTTTGTACAGGGGAAAAAAAAAAACGAAAATACATATGTACAACTCGTATTTTATACTGAGGTCAAAGGAGACGGTTTACTCTCAGTTTAAGATGAGTATCTCAAGTCGGAATCTACATGGATTCTGACCTGAAATACTCATCGTGTGGCTAGATAATTTATAAGAGTACCTAAAACATGCATTTTACCAAGTCAATTAAAAGTATCCAATACACAATGAATAGACACAAACACACATATAAATGTACAAGTTCTGTAGACTTGATAAATGCTGTATATTCAGGTGTACAAAAAAGATGCCATCTGCACATCAAAGAAAGGATACTTTCCAATCAATAGTATGTACTGGAAAGAAGATAAATGGGGTCAAAATAGAAAAAGTAGGGAACGCTGTCCCTATAAAGTCATATATGCCAAGTCACTGGATGACTGCCTGATAAGAGCAACCCTGTCAGGATACCTATCACTATTAACACTGGAGCCCATTAGGCCCTAAATCACAAATGCTCCGACATGTTTCTTTACCCAAAAACTTCATCAGGAGACGTGGTAATGGGTGGTATAAAATACAAATAGGGCAAAAGTGCCAACGTATAAGTACTAGTTAACACTTACACACAGACCAACATTATGCCAAATGGTGGAAGCAACTGTACAACTAAGCTATTATCCAATCCATGTGGGAGGTAATGCAAACCAGTTCATCTTTAAATCTAAACAGTCTTCTCATTTTTAGGCTTTTTACAGAATGAAGGCAAACTAATGCCCTGATCGTTGTGGAAGCTGGAAACTACCTTGGGGAAGAAAGTCACGTCTATTCTTAGAATGAACTTAGCCTCAAAAATAAATTTATAAGTGAATCTCCCCCATTCTGCAAACTGCAGTTCTTGCCACTAAGAAAACCGCTTACCAGGAGAAAGGCTTAGTCTCCAAGGAGAGAGATTTAAAAGGAGAGAACTTCAACCAGAGAGAACAACATTAAGATCCCAGGAAGGAATCAATGAGCTAATTAAGGTCCAGTTCTAGAGGCCTGATGGAGCTTTCACACAGCGCGTTTTTTTGACACTTTTCTTTTGCTTGCAGAAATACACAGCACTAATTGCTCTGTATTTCTGCAAAAAAAAAAAAAATCAAACACGCTCTGTGTGAAAGTACCCTGATGCACCTGTTATCAGCTAAAGAAATCTAAGAAATTAGATAGGGCAGATACCTAAACCTTTGAGGTTCTACAAGTCAAGCCCTTACTCAATCTCTCCAGAAGAAATTAAAAAAGCTGGAAAATCAAGTTTATCCAGGTCTGGGTATTTGGATCCATATCAGGTACAAAATTTTCCCAGTATTTTTTTCTTATGTATGGTAGATGTACCATTTTCCCTACTTCGTTTAATAGTTAAAAAAAACCCAACAAGTATATATATTATTATAATATTTTATATTATATTATATATTATATATATATATATATATATTTATATTATTATTTATATATATATATATATATATACACACAACACACACATACACACACACACACTTTAGTTGTGTGTTTTTTGTTTTTTTTTTACTATTGAATGAGAATATATATCCAACCTGACAAGCCCCTTTCCCATGCCAAACTTGGACATTTTTCTACCTCAAGTTATAATACTGGGTGCTGAATATCTTGCAGAAAAAGGGTAAAATCCAGAGCCTTTTTAATAGCAGAAACCACCTTCTTCTTGCTCAGGATGGAACAATCAGGAGAACAATGGTGTGTTTGTGGAGGGAATGGAGGGATGGTATATGCAAAGTCCATCAACAAACCTTGGACTTGGGCATCTTCCCATAATGCTTCATCCTCAGGCTATGTTCACACGGCTTAAAATTGGACGTATTTCAGTCCGTAATTACGCGCCGAAGTGCGCAAATTATGGCTGGAATCCGTCCAAGTCATTACGGTAATCCACAGTTCTCATAGAGAACTTTGGATTACTTTCTCCTCCCTGCTCGGTGAATACGCCGAGGGGGGAGATAAGTAACATGTGAATTACCAGCGGCGTATACGCGCCACTGGCAATGAAAGTCTATGGGCCGGCGAGGTGCCGGCCCCCCGCTCCCACCCCCGCGGCGTGATTGCGCCCTGCAAATAAGCCGTGTGAACCTAGCCTTAGGGTCTAGAAAGAAAACCAAATGTGCTTCTGTATTTTTTAAGCAACCAAGTCCACTTAAGAAGATCCCTATCTTTCCATCAGATCGCATTATGGGGTAGCAGACTTAGGAAACCCCCTGTCCCACTTTAAACGCCATCGTTGCTATAGGCCACAGTAGCAAAACTGCCAGGATCTGGGTTATTCACCACACCAGCAGTAAAAGCAGAGGTGAAACTGTGCACTTTCATCAATCAGAAAAGGGTCTAAATGGCTCTCCTGACCTATCCTTCAATTCCCCTTATACAATAGCTTCATACATCCATATGTTCTGTCATCTCTGTAGGAGTGAACCATGCATGACTGTTCTGCCACAATATAGAAGCAGCTTTCCTCCTTGTTTTGATCAATAGTTGTAGATAAAGCTGTGAGGTTCACATGACCAGCAGTACTGCAATTTATTGTTTATTGACATACCAAATAAGCATGACACAGACAATTACCAAAGGCCTATATGTACAGCTCACCCGCATCTGCCTCACTCACACAACAAACACGGAGAGCATGTACAAGATATCAGGATTCAGAGCTAGTGACTTTCCTGAATGCACAGACATCGGAGTGAAAGAACAGAAGCAACTTCTTCCACATTACCACCAAACTTGCTGTGAGAGATGGCCCGTTCCAGGGGAAGTACTGTCAAACAACCGTGCACATACATGATATAGAAATAATCTGAGGAAAATCTCATCTCAATAATGGCTGCTCTTCTCAATGAGGTGGAAGTTTCACAGTATATTTATGTAGGGTACATCCTCATGAAACGCGTCTAAGTGAAACAAGAGAACTGAGCACATCAGCTAAGTTTTTAAATCTAATCCTTAATTTGATAATAAAATGTATTCCCACTGCTTAAAGGGGTGTTCCTGCTAAAGGCTTTGATGGCATAATGCTAGGATATGCTAAGAAGGTCTGATAGGTGTGGGCCAAGCACCTATCATGGGAACAAGCCCTCAAAAGTGCCGACCACATTTGCACGTGACTTTCCACCCTGTTCTATGGAAGATCCAAGTACAGCCGAACATAGCGCTCATTTGTACTCGGAACTTCCATAGAACAGGAAGGAGAGTCATACGCAAGCTGTACCAGCTCTCCATTCCAAGCCAACACTTTTAAAGATTAATTCCTGGGATAGGTGCGGGTCCCACGTGTATTGGTCTTAGACCGCATATTTTATCAATATGCCATCAATGTGCATGGTGGGGACACCCCTTTAAAAGATCATTTCACATAAAAATGCACAATAAATTAAATAAAATTAAAAATTACAACATTTATTCTATGTTGTCAATTGATGCAAATCAAACTAAGAAATATAGAAAGAAAGTCCCCCTATGTGTTCCAGGAGATCACACATGGTCCCAACCCTCCTTTTTCACACTGTCTTCCTGTACAGACTACCCTATCTGAAGTTCGGCTCAAAGACTGTTAAAGTGGTTTTCCCATCTCAAATAGTAGCATCTACAGCTGGCAAGTAAAAGGCTATGAGTTGTCCTCAGAAAATGAAGAAATAGCTGCGCTTGGGCTTTTCTTCCCATCAATTTTTATGGGATTTCCAAATACAGGCAGTCTCCGGGTTACGAACGGGATAGGGACTATAGGTTTGTTCTTAAATTGCACGTGTATGTAAGTCAGAACAGGTATATTTATTAAATGTAACTCCAGCACAAGGATTTTTTAGTTTTGGAGAGTGCAGGGAAGGGTTTTTACACGTGTTTTGCGGTCTGTGCTCCTGTTCAGAAGATTTCACCTCATGTGCTGCTGTGGCATTCTGGAACTTGTCGTTCCACAGCTACTATCTGCTGTGGGACATGGAACTAAAAGAGCCAGCATGCCCCATAAGTCTTCATTTGTAACAAGGGGACTGATGTAAGCTGGAACGGCGCAAGTCGGGGACTGCCTTTATAGCCAAGCATACTTTCTCAACTATATTCAGAAATCCCATAGAAACAAAGGGGGATAACTGCACAAGCTGGCCAGCTCCCCACTCTCTGCGTTAAGCTTAAAGCTTGCTGCAGACACTAATTATCAATATGGAACAAACCCTTTAACCACAGCCCCTTGACTATGCCCCGCCCACTGATCCAGCGCCCAGATTGGGGGGGGGGGAACAGAAGGAATTATCCGCTGCGTACAATTTCTATGATTTCTTTGTTTAGGAACATACTGAAAATCCTGCAGGCTGACAAATAGCGCATGCAAAATTATCCTCTATTTACTTTTATCATTGATTGCCAAGTTTTTTTTTTGATCCTTAAAATATATCAACTCAACATTTATCTTAGACAAAAATTCCTTGTGCATCTAAAGAGGATATTTAAAAAAAAAAAAAAACCTTTGATAACATGTTTACAGGTAGGCTGCCTTTTGGGATTAAAATGTACCATTTGGCAGGAAAAAAACAAAACAAAGGTCTTTTCTGCTCTTGCCGCAGCGTAAATTATCTTTTTATGAATCAACTTGGAAACAAGCTTGTGTATACACACCGGAGCCTCTGAACAAGTAGACAGTAATACAAAGCATAGGAAGGGAACAGAGGGGAAGGTTAATGGGTTTATCCAGTTGTAGAAAAAAAATAATTTTAGTGGGCTGGGAAAGAGGTGGAATAGAAAAACAAATGAAAAGACTCACCATTCCAGCATCAAGCTCCAATCCCTGGGCCTCTGCTGAAGACGTCTCAATCATTAGCGTGTGACCCTACAGCCAACCACAGGCCTCAACGGTTATATGCCACCAGAAGGAGAAGGCAAATGCCGATGACGGTCTGCAGGGTCACGTGAACTGGAGCTTAGCGCTGGAACGGAGCTGGCTGGAAAAGCAAGTCTATTTCTGCTCAACCCTTTCCAGCTATGTATTTTTTTGGGGGTCTGTGACCCTACAGAAAATCACAGGCCTCAGTGGCCACTCACCACTCAAACAGGAAGAGAGTACTGAGGCCTTTGAAAGCCTTAGGGTGAAGGTGAACGGTGAATGGGATATCCTGGTCAGGCACCCTGGGGCCGGAGCTCAGCGCTGGTAAGAACCTGATTTTTTTTTTTTTAAAGCTGGAAGACCCCTTTAAGACACAGATAAAGCTTCTTCAGACACCAAACAGCATTTCAATATGGAACATGACAAAAACACGGGACACATAAGGAGGTGCTGACTGACCCAACAAATTTACAATTAGGAAGTTGTACACATAATATGGTCAAACACAAAAAGGCCACATTTATCAAGGCAGTTGCGCCAGAATTCTGACAAAATATGAAACAAAAATGATGGCGTACATGCTTTACATTTACACCACATTCACTATGTGCTTTAGATAAGTTTCTGGGCACATCTGCACCATGTCTGACAAGAAGGGCGTGATTTAGCCCGAAACACCTTGCTCCAAAAATGCACCAAAATTTTGCTGCAGTAAGTGGCATAAAGTGAGCCAACTCATAAAAGGTGTACTGCTGGACAGTTCCAACATGCGACAGATTTATTAACACTATGATAAATGTGGCACATTGCAACACTGTCTATTCTAGAGTTAGACAGTCTTAATAAATCTGCTCTAATGTAGGAGTTTTACCCAGAACTTTCCAAATAATAACATAGAAGATCTACCTTAAAACATGGTGGACAGATAATAATAGACCCTAGGAGCCAGTTAGACCACTTGAGGAACCAGTTTTCTTTTTTCTTTTTTTATTAGTAGCCAGACAAACCTTGAAAAGGTTACGTCCTAGAATTTCTATGCACCTTTTCATGCTACCGGACTCTAGTGCAGAGCTAGCTTCAAGTCACCATTAGTAAAATAAAACTACTCTGTTGAACTTTGCTTATCTTGTCACCACCCTACTTTGCATAACTAGTATAGAGAAGTGAGTGAGTTAAACAAAAGGATGTGCTAGCAAGAGTCCTGAAGGTCAGACGTCCACTTCTGCTACAGTTTGGGAAATCACACTATAAACTGGTGTAGTATCTGTTAGTTGCTGGAAAAAGTCAGGTAAAAATCTGAGTTGTAATATAAATTAAAGGGAATGCCAGCCAAGAAAATGGCATATGACTTGTCACTAGAACATCACTGTAAAGAGTTGAGGCAGGTGTTATTATCCACAATGTTTAACGTAATTTGTGAATGCATTGACAAAAATAGCCGAAAGCGGCGTTTTTTTTTTTCCCGATGTGCGACCACCGTTTTTGTTACATTTTGCACAAAAACCACGGTCGCTTCTCATTTTTCTACGTTGCCCATACAATTTGATTGTATAGAAAGACGCCGAGAAAACTAAAAGCGCGGATATTCACAACATTTATATATCCGGCGTCAGAAGGCGATCGTAGTAAAAACGAGCTGTGGAGACTACAGCTCAACTTTTCTATTGTAGTCTATGGGACTGATGAACGATCGTATTTTTGCCGCTTTTAAAATCCTAAAAGCGGCGAAAATACAATCGTAAAACAATGCAGTAGAGACCTAGCCTAAGTCTTTGTTGCCCCTATCAACGTAGAAGGCTCGCTTTATGCTATGCACACAGCACATGTAAACTCAGTGCCCCATAGACAGCAATAGAAAGTCCGTTCTGTAGTCTACACAGCACAGATTTTCTCCAACTAGTTTTGAAATCCGCTGGAGTCTGGGTGATTTTAAACATGCTCTATCTTCTGCCGGATTCCCATAAAGTCATTGTACTGGGCCGGCGGGAAATCCGAAAATTTATTGCGGTTTATAGTGCAAACCCGTGCCAAAAACCACAGTACTGCAATGTTAAAATGCTGTCGACATAGCCTTAGACAGCTTTGATAAATGAGGCCTAATAACAAGTAATTAAATTGCTTTCAACATAAGACCAGTGGGTCATCTTACCACAGAAGGTTATCCTTCTTGTTGTATGTGTGTACTCCATCCATAGTGAAATGTGGACTGTTTATTTTTTTTTATCTTGGGGTGATATCTTCACACGACATCATTTTGAAGTGTAGATTTCCGCTTCAAAATACGCACGAGTTGTATTTTGAAGTGTATTTTTGCAAAATGTGGAGTGTCTTGTGCGGCGTTTATGCGCTTCACCAATGTTTCTATGCGGATTTCACTCACTTAAATCTAGGCAAATGAAATCGGTCCCAAATACGCATTGTGTATTTTACATTGGAATCAATGAGAGCTGCAAAGAACATTGTTTGATTTGGGGGCATATCTCAGCACAAAATACACAGCAAAATAAGTGTAGAATTAGGTCATGTGAACATATCCTTAAGAGTACAAGTGTTGGCCTCACACCCGCCATGTCATTTTAGGTGGCCCATAAAAGCCTAGACACAGCAAACTGGGAGGCAAAAGGTCTGGAAGCAGAAGGACTGAATCTCTACTCCTCCAAGACAACACAGTTAGCACTTGGCAGAGGCAGTGGAGCCAGCACAGGGAGCCATCTTGGACTTGGAGCTCCTGCATGCACCACTCTCAGGCTGTGATAAAGCTCCGAGAGCCCGACCTAAACACATGGTAGGGCATGTGTGGTGAAATGAGTGACACCCCTGACTTAGAAGGTAATGGGAAAGGGGGACATGGAGGTTAATTCTCTTGAATTTTACCCACTGGGAGTTTGCTAGGAATAGTTGTTTTTTATTCTACAGCTTACGGCTACCAGAAATTTGGAGTTGTTAATATTCAGTAACTAAGAGAAAACCCAGCCGAAGAGACTGTTATAACGGGTGTGAAGCTGGACACTGGCTCTAATGTATCAAATCTGGAAAAAGTCACATCCTGTAGAAAGCAACAAACAGATGGGGACAAGTTATTTTATAACTATGGCAGAAAGTTTACAGTAGCGATTACATAGGAAGCTATTAGACCGGAGGGGGAGAGAAAATCCGATCATAAGAATACACTACATTTCTTTTTTGTCTTATAACTTAGCCAATATTGCAGGAGGTAAGAAACTGTATGAGAGTGGGCCAGGAGTTCATAATATTGCTTTATTAGGAAACCCCTACCAAGTGCATTCTTAACAAAAAGGAGAGGAGAAGGGATGCAGGATTACTATTAACATCTAAAGAGACACTTCGCGAACACGACAACAACTTGCGAAAAACTGCTATGTAGAAAGTGTAAAAAAAAGTCCACACGGCATGGTTTTTTTGTCAAATTTTCAAACTATTTGCGGATTTGAAAACCAACAAGCAACCATCCCCATAGACTTTAATAGAAAATTCGGCCACTGAACGGAATTTCAGCCAGACAGATTTCTAACCGCCGGCATTCTGAAACACTCGGAACACGCACAATCTTCTGCCCTGCAGAATCCACAAACTGCAGACAGAACCTTCCCCCAAAACTATAAACAGAAGCTAAAATACCGTCCAGATTCTTAAACAGAATCCTGCCTGCATTTTACACTTGCTGTGTGGCCAGGCTATGTGGGCAGTACTGCGTGGATTCTAAGGCAATGTTCACACGGCTTATTTGGGCGTGGATTGGAGCCGTACTGTGCGCCGGGTTTGCGCTGCAGTACGGCTCCAATCCGTCCCAGTAACTACGGTAATCCACAGTTCTCATTGAGAACTATGGAGTCCGTCTCTTCTCCCGCTTGGCGAATCCGCCGCGGGGGGAGAAAGTGACATGTGAATTATTTACAGCGTGTACGCGCCATGAATAATGCATGTCTATGGGGCCGGCGAGCTGCCGGCCCCCCGCCCCCCTGTACGGCTGCCGGCGTAATTGCGGGGCGAAATCCGGCTCCGCAATTACGCCGGCAATAAGCCGTGTGAACATTGCCTAAAGGCAACATGTATGAATGGGGCTACACCAGAAGTCTGGCACTTTTCAGCCCGACATCTAGTGCAGCCCCGTTCGCTATAGTTTTAATTTGCTTGCACGTCAATATCAGGCGGATTACAGAGCGCCCGCAGCACTTTGTAATGCGCCTGATCTCAGGGGATGTGCAGGAGGCGGGGCGCACTAGAACCATATAAATCTATAGATTTATAGCTTCAGTACGGCAATTCCAGGCACATTACTGCTGGAACAGGTAAACCACTCAAAGTGATATACCAGAGCCAGAATTGTCGTCTTGATTTATGACCTGCAGTAGAGCGGGTTCATAAATCAGGCGCATTCTACACGATTCTTAAGTGCTTTAAAATTGGCGTCTAAAGGACATAAATCATACGTGTCGCCCTAAGGTAGGGTTCACACGGCAATAATTGCGGGACGTATTTCGCCCGCGATTACGCCGTGTGCTCGGGAATGGAGGGGGGGGTGCCCCGCCGGCCCTATAGACATTCATTACTAGCAGCGCGCACACGCCGTGAATAATTGACATGTCAATTCTTTCCCCACTCGTCGTATTGTGCGAGCGGGGAGAGGAGACGTAATCCATAGTTCTCTATGAGAACTGTGGATTACTGTAATGACCGGGACGTATCTCGATCCGTATTGAGCGCAATACGGCGCAAAATACGGGGCGAGATACGTCCCAATTTAAGCCGTGTGAACATAGCCTAAATGTTACAAAGTACATGGCAGCAGTACATATACCCTACATACATTATTGTGTAAAAGAGGACAAAGAAGAACTTATGTATGCATGCTTACATATGTATGTTTATATTACTGATTTGTTTCTGTATTTTCCAAAAATCTGACTTGATATTGTTGTAAACATTAGGATTTTGTATTTGATAATCCAATAATTACAGCATCACACTGCTTGCTGCCTTTGTTACTGTGTCACTATATACCTCTACATATTAATGTCACCATTGTACTTCCCAAGATGCAAAATACTGTATAGCTTTGTTATATAGTCTCCAAAATCACATGTGATCGGACCTCTAACCCCTGTTGAAGCCAGGTTAGCTGGTGAAACATGTTGGGGAGGTCAGGCATGACGTTTTAAATTGTGATTTCTCACCTCTGTCTACAAGTGTCACCCGCTGCAGAGGATGTCACAAGGGGGCCTTATTTGTTTTGTGTCTATTAGATTAGTGACGACTGCCCAAGTAGGAGGCTTGGGATCCCTTACTGGAGTTAGTAAATTGCTGCATATATAAGGCTTTCCTGTTGGTAGGTGGGGTTCCACCAGACTTAATAGAAAAGGAGCTATTCCTTCCTTCAGAAGTAGAAAGGGTTAAATGGTGAGGTTAGAAATCAGGGTTTTTAAATAGTGTGTATAGAGGTTAAGAGTTATACATAATAAAAGTTACGTTTTAGTGTTTTATAGATAGAGAACTGATAGCGTTTAAGTTTGCCTATGGCAAAATAGTAAATATAGTAGCTTCGTTATAGACTCTACTTTCCTTTTTTTAGTCTACACAGGAAAATATTCCCTTGTTTTCCCTGCAGGAAACAAAGAAACAAGCATTCCTGAGATCCTGGGGATGAGCAAGGAACAGGAAGCAATGGAGACACGCCATTCATTTCCATTACAGACATCTGGATTTTAGGCTATGAAATCCCGATAGTAGCGAACAACTGCAGGGTACAAGTCAAACTACTCCAGGAGACAACATGCTTTATTTAACATACAAGCAATATGAACCTCTACAAGCATCAACATAAAATCCCCAGAAGTTAGGCCCATTTCTAGGTGCATTGGCTGCCTGGCTCCTGGGAGATGTTGCTTGTGTAATCCAGTGCCTATGGTTAACCTTCTGTTACCATCAGATAAATGTACAAAACAAATGATGTTTCAGCCATAAAACACGGAAAATACCTGCTAACACCAGGAAGAAGTGGCAACAGGAAGCTTCCTCAATTATTATACTGGATTTATGTGATTTTTCGTAACTACCGGCCGTTATATTTTATTCATCATCTAATGCTTATATACACATAATCCCTCTTGGTTATATCATTCTCCCCTCTCAAATGGCATTATTAATATTTATTCAGTTTTTGACACGGAAAAAAAACAGAAGCGGGTTAAACTGTGTTCACACTGTCATCATGGGCCTGTTCTGACCGATTACATGGGCACTAATCGGCTGAATTTCAGAATCTACCAGATAAAAAAAAAAAAAAAAAAAACAAGAAACCGGACATTTATAATGGGCTAATCAGAGGGATGGAAACTAGAATACATGATGCTGTAATATGCAAAGTGAGATGTCAGAAATCCAGAACTCATGCAAGTTATACAATGATCCCTTAAAGGGGTTGTCTCACTACAGGGATTGCTTTTTATGTTACAGATCTTGCAAAAACAAGTCACTTTGAATTATGTGTCCATTAACAGTGTCCTATCTATCCATAGATATCCCCTCTTGTATAGGCTGCATCAGCTCCTCAGGTCGCTATAGCTACAGACCTGTTTGATCTATCCTGATAGGCTGCCAGCACTGGTTGCTATAGCTACATACCTGGCTTCTACAGCAGCCTAGTAGAAGCCAGTAAACACGCCCCTGAATTCAAAGTGAAACCAAGAAAACAGGACTGAGGTAAGATGAATCAATGTAGTGAGACAACCCCTTTAACATACTACATTACTTGGTTCCAGGATCGCCACTGTATGTTGAATTCATAACTATGGAAAAATGGAAATTGGTTCCAAAGTCCTAAAATGTCACCTGATATAATGCGAAATAGAGATTAAAGAAAATGATACAGATAAAGCAAGTATTTACATACAAGTCAGAAAAAGCTGCTGGGAGTTGGAAATCACTATTTTCAGGATAGTAGCTTCTTTGGGTTATGATCTTTATACACAATGTACCGGAAATTAGAATGGGTGGCTGCCCTCCCCTGGTGCTAAAAGGAGCCGCTCATCCTGGTACATGAAAAGAGCATTATAGGACATGTAGAACCGCACTGTACTGTAGAGAAGCCCTACTGGATCTCCAATCACTGCATGCACCTCACTAATACATATGTTTACAAGTAAAATGTTCATGTTAATTGGCTGGATCAGTGTCTAGACATTGTATCTTGAAACCACACTCATAATACAACATCCCAGGAAAGACCATTGTATAGTGAGAATACTGTATCCTAACAAGGCCACTGTAACCAGGGGGACCACTGTATACAGATATAAAGTGATGTCTTCCCTCCCTTCTGTGTATACACAACCACTGACGTCTCCCCATGTCAAGCATCAGCCACTTGTAACAGCTTTGCAGGATGCTCCAAGTTCCTGTCTCGAGCCATTCACATGACATTTTGCTTTCCTTCAGTGGTTTTCATTGGGATACCAAGAAAAAAGGTTGGGTCTGAGGGAAAAACAGAGCAAGGATAGTCTCTATTGTATAATGTTTGCTCTATTTCCAAGCAGTATACGTTATATGGCAGGACACAAAAGTATAGAATATTACACTGCTGTGACCGGCGCATAAGACATATACTACAATGTGGTCCAAAGGAGACTAGTTTCGCTCTACTGTCGCTGCGTCCGTCACATTATCCCAACAGAGAGCAAAACACTGTGTGAATATTACAATGCACATCTACTTGTCTGCTTAAAGGGGTTGTCTCACTAGATTGATTCATCTCACCGCAGTCCTGTTTTCTTGGTTTCACTTTGAATTCCGGGGTGTGTTTACTGGCTTCTACTAGGCTGCAGTAGAAGCCAGGTCTGTAGCTATAGCAACCAGTGCTGGCAGCCTATCAGGAGATATCAAACAGGTCTGTAGCTCTAGCAACCTGAGGAGCTGATGCAGCTCATACAGAGAGGGGATATCTAGGAATAGATAGTACACTGTTAATGGACATATATTGCAAAGTGACTTGTTTTTGCAAGATCTTTAACATAAAAAGCAATCCTTGTAGTGAGACAACCCCTTTAAGAAAATGCCTGCCCAACATCTTAAACCTTAGTTCTTGTTAGACCCTGGACCCAACTAGGCACGCAAACATTTTTATAGACAAGCGCACTAGTAAAACAGAAATATAGTTCTGTCATAAGTCAGATTTTTTCTTCTCTAACAAGCTGGGTTAAAACACTGATTTTCCCTTGTTAGTCTTGTAACCGTTGTTGAAGTTTCTTCACAAACTGATGTACAGTTTTGTCCCCCAAGTGCTCTACCAGTTCTTTCAGATCCATCTTTCGGATACTTTTAAAGAATTGACATGTCAATTCGTGGTCCGAAAGACGCAGCAGGAGCCCTATTTAAAATGATAGGGTTTGTGGACACGGCGTCTTGCATCCGTATGAACATTCGCTTTTCAGATGCATCTCGGGGGCCGACAGAACGGACCCAGAGACACATCTAACAATTAGAGTTTATCACTGCCGGCAATGCACACGCGCAGCGGTGTTCACATGAGAGATAGCCGCTTGTGTGTTTGCATCATGCCTGTCGGGTCCGTCTTGTGGATGCGATCAAAGAATTGTATGTCATTTCTTTGATCGCATCTGAAAGACGAACCCGACAGGCATGATGCAAACACGCAGCGGATATCTCTCATGTGAACACCGCTGCGTGTGTGTCATTGCCGGCAGGGATAAACTCTGCTAATTGTTAGATGCGTCTCTGGATCGGTTATGATGGACCCAGACACGCATCAGAAAAGCGGATGTCCATACGGAGGCACGACGCTGTGTGAACATACCCATAGGGTGCACTCCTGCTGCATCCAACACACATCCAAACACACAGCTGCGTTTTGGATACGTGTTGGATTCGTTTAGTGTACGATCGCCGCTGCGTTTTTGGATGCGATTTTCGGATCCGAAATCAAATCCAAAAACACCATGTTAACCCCTTAAAGTAAAAAAAAAACAAAAAAAAAACGTTTGGTTTTGCACATGAAAAAACTTTGTTTAAACAAAGCACAAATGCACACTGGTGTGGCAGCAATACATATAGTCATTCAAATTTAAAAAAAACAGTGGCACATCATGGACTAAAGAAACTATCAAAAAGGACATAGGAATTTTGGAAAAAGCATTACTGCTAACTAGGATATATGGAAAAAATGAGGTTCTTTGTTCACACTTCTGGCCAGAACTGCTTAAGCCCACTTCTGAAACTTCACCGGGACCTCAGGCAAGTGGGTCCTACGCTAACGTTACCTCAATTGGGTCCTATTCAGACCAGCAAACTTCAGGGAGCGAAGAGACCTGCTTCAAAGCACACTGCACTGATTTAAAACCTGAGGAAGTGGGTGAGGTACAAAAACCAAAATGGAGTCCGCCACTACTCCCTTACATAAAGTCAAAAAAAATAAAAAATTTAATTTGAATGAATAACCCCTTAAAGGCAGCTCCTGGGACCGCATTAATATAAAGAAAACCTATACTGACCTTTCTTCAGTCCCAGTGCTGCATCTCTCCAGTCTTCTTTTTCTGTCTTCTACTTCTGAACAGGGATGACACCTCTGCAGCCACTGACTGACTGGAACGGTCATGTGCCCCGACTTACATCACCATTCAGAGGGGTTCTAAATGACATCACTATTCGGAAGTGAACAGCGATGAACGTGACCTTAGTATAAGCATGTGACCGCTGCAGAGGTGACCTACCCGCTTGGAAGTATATTATTATTATTATTATTTATTTTAAAGCGCCATTGATTCCAGGGCGCTGTACATTCGAGGGGGTTACATACATTACATAAGTCAAAGGAGTACAGTGATAAGGGATAATGACAATTGGCACGACAGAGGGAGAGAGGACCCTACCCGCGAGGGCTTACAATCTACAAGGAGGGGGAAAGAGACAGGAGGTGAGGGGCAGACATGTCTGTGGAGGAAGTAGTGACAAGTTAAGTGAAGGTTATAGTCAAGCCTGATGAAATGGGTTTTCAGTTTGCTTTTGAAGCTGGTGAATGTGGAGGAGAGTATGATTTGTTGGGGCAGTGAGTTCCAGAGCGTGGGTGAAGCACGGGGAGAAGTCTTGGAGACGGTTGTGTGAGGAGCTGATAAGGGGAGAGCAGAGGAGAAGGTCCTGTGAGGAGCGGAGAGTGCGTGGGGGAGATATTTGGAAATTAGGGCAGAGATGTATGGAGGGGAGAGGTCATGGAGAGCCTTGTAGGTCATGGTTAGTAGCTTGAAATGAATTCGCTGGGCAATGGGAAGCCAGTGAAGGGATTGGCAGAGGGGAGAGGCAGAGGAGTAGCGAGGAGAGAGGTGGATAAGACGGGCAGCAGAGTTAAGGATGGATTGGAGGGGAGCGAGGGTGCTAGCTGGGAGGCCACTGAGAAGGATGTTGCAGTAGTCTAGGCGGGAGATGACAAGGGCATGGACCAGCATTTTTGTAGTGTCATAGCCGAGGAACGAGCGGATGCGAGAGATGTTTTTCAGGTGGAGGCGGCAGGCAGAGGTGAGGGTTTGGATGTGTGGTTTGAAAGATAAAGCAGAGTCTAGGATTACCCCAAGACAGCGGGACTTGTGGGACGGTGAAAGTGTAGAGCGTTGACTGTAATAGAGAGATCAGGGGCAGGGGTAGAGTTGGATGGTGGAAAGATGATGAGTTCTGTTTTCTCCACATTTAGTTTTAGGAGACGTGATGAGAAGAAGGAGGAAATGGAGGACAGACAGTCAGGGATCCGGGAGAGTAGAGAAGTGACATCTGGGCCAGAGATGTAGAGTTGGGTATCATCAGCATACAGGTGGTAATGAAAGCCATGTGAGGCTATGAGCTGACCGAGGCCAAGGGTGTAGATAGAGAAGAGAAGTGGGCCCAGGACAGACCCCTGGGGGGACACCAACAGAGAGTGGCCGGGTGGAGGAGGTGGAGCAAGAATGAGAGACGCTGAAAGTCCAATCAGTGAGGTACGAGGAGATCCAGGAAAGAGCCAAGTAGAAGACAGAACACCGTACAGACACAGCACTCTGACTGGGGATGGAGGAAGGTGAATATACTGTATGTTCTTTGAGAAGCTGCATATCAGTTTTCTTAGGAAGTGGACAACCCCTTTAAAAAACACCTGCTGCGCCACTGACTCTTTCCATTTTTCCTTGCAGTCGCCCCTATTCACAAGCAATTAGTTTCATTAGTTATGGCACTAGATATGGTATTCAGGGCCTAGACAATCAACAGGACAGTGACCACCGCTGAGGCCTCAACAGGAAGAGCACACAGGTTCATGCCCATTGAGAACTGAACAGTGATTTCCCCTTTGGTATTCTATGCCACAAGTCTATGGACTGTCAAAGGGGCCGTTTGCCATAAATCAGACAGGAAATTTTATTAGTCTCACATTTACAATGCATCTCACGGTAAAAAACCTCTCCATCAGGTAACACGAGACACACATCTCATCTAAGCGGTTGGGCCACTTTGGCATTTCTATTCGAGCACAAAATATCTGCTTAGAAAGCCGTTGACTCCTCTGGTCACACCTGTATGGGGAACATAAGCGGTGACGAGTTTATCTCAATAGGGCGAGGTTACTAGGTGTGCACAAACTGGATAGACTATGTCTTCTATTTTTACATTAATTGTGATCTTTACGTAACCTTGCAGCCAAAAATGCAAAGGAGTCACTGCTGGAACCTGGGCTTGGTTATAATTTGGCAGCACAAGAAGAACAAAACATTTCAGCATGCATTTGTTCTGTTCCCCTAACCAATAACAATGACACATACTGATTGGGTAACTGTCTGGATGGGCCGTCTGACCAACTAGTTGGATAAATAGGGTGTAGTGTAAAAAAAGAATTAAAAAAGCTGCAAGATCAGCTTACAAGAGCAGGAGGGTGAGCAGGTGGATACGACCGAACAGTACAACATACTCACTTAAGGCAGGGTTAAGACGATAGCACAAAGAATGTGGAAAAACCATATCCAGATTAAAAGGCACCTTATATCCAGGCCAAGGAACCTTAGTCACAAAGTAAAACATTGCACTTCATAAAAATACGCTGTGCTGACTGTAAAATACGTTAGAAAACTTATGGTTTCTATTGTTATGCTCTGATGCTTGACATGATATAACGCTATGGAAATTTCGCACTTACATGTGTATCTGTGAATTAAGCAGAATGTCATTTTACTATGAAACCAATAAACATATGTAAAAAAAAAAAATAAAAAAAATAAGCTGTGCTGACTGTAGAAACATTTCATATTACAAGCATAAGGCCTAGGAGGACGTACATGATAGGTGAGACCCATGTCATAGTGTATAGTGGGATGTAAATGCAAGTATATGTGTGCACCATAATAAAATCAAATAATAGATATATTGAGAGATACACACAGGTGTATGCAGGCAGTCCCCGGGTCACAAACAGGATAGGGACTGTAGGTTTGTTCTTAAGTTGAAATTGTATGTAAGTCGGAACAGGTAGATTTATTAAATGTAACTCCAGCAACAAAAATTTTAGTTTTGGACAGTGCAGGGAACAGTTTACATTTGTTTTGCTGTCTCTGCCCTTTTTTAGAAGATTTCACCTAACGTCCTGTATCTCATGTGCAGCTGTGGCATGCTGGCACTTGGTTATCATGGGGTGTGACTCAGTGTTGAATGTCAGCCACGCCCCATAAGTCTCCGTTTGTAACTAGGGGACGTATGTAAGTCGGGGACTGCCTGTATACACATACTAGGCTATATTCAGAACTCCTATAAAACTGAAAGAGGAGGATGGCCACAAGTGCTACTCTCCCCATTCCCGGAGGCGGTCAGCTCGTACCGAGCTACAAGATGCCCTGAAAGCGCTGATGTGAACACCCTCTTTAGTCCCATTTCAAATCTCATCATTTATCAATTGGTAGTTGATACCCACTTTCCCACACTACCTACCCTTTAAAACAGTGGTATATAAAACATAACATTTAGTATCCCAATAGGCCACTTGTGGACCATGGCAACCGATAGGCAGAGGATTTGGCAGCTACATAGCCAGCAACAGTGTGTAAGAAAAAAAAAAAAAGAAAAGTTTATAAAGGAACAAGAAATACTAATGAATAATAAAAAGGCCTCATGTACTCAAACATATTACAGCACCTATAAAAGTGTATACGGCCCTACTGTACCTATGTATGCCTGTGAGGTTATACTTCTTTATTCCTTTTTTATTGTTGTATACCGTATCATGAAAGTTTGGTCCCTTAATATGGATGACAATTGCCTTCAGTAAGAACACTGTAGTCTATAAAGAACACAACTACAGATACCCGAGTCTACTCTAGTATGTTGTAGATGGCTGTAGAATAAATAAATTATGAATAAATATTATGTACTGACTGAAAGGTTTCTGTACAATAAAAAACATACAGAAGTAAATATTTAGCTTCAGAAAGGAATACATATAAAAGCTTCTATGACAGTTAGGCCGTGTTCACACGGCTTATTCCCGACGGATTTGTGAGCTGTATTGAGCTCACAAATCCGCCGTGAATAAGGGGCGGGACGGGGGCGGGGCCGGAGCGCGGCGGGGGCGCCACTACCGGCCCCATAGACAATGCATTGTTTACGGCGCGCCCGCGCCGTAAATAATGTGCATGTCACTTTCTCCCCCCCCGCGGCGGATTCGCCGAGCGGGGAGGAGCGACGGAATCCACTGTTCTCTATGAGAGCAGTGGATTACCGTAATGACTCCGACGGATTGGCGCCATACTGAAGCGCAAATCCAGGGCAGAGTACGGCGCCAATCCGTGCCCAAATAAGCCGTGTGAACGAGGCCTTAAGGGTTGTTCACACGGCGTTTCTGGATCTGTTTCAGATCTGAAAACGCAGCGGCGATCGGATCCTAAACGGATCCAACACGTATCCAGCATGCAGCTGTGTGTTTGGATGCAGCAGGATCGCACCCTATAGTTTATTATAGGGCTCCTGCTGCGTCTTTCGGACCAAGAATTGACAAGTCCACACGCATCGGTGATCACTTGTGTGAACGCTCCACAGTAAAGGCAACGCAAATCACATTGCACATTATTAAAAACGTGTTTGGGTTCGTTTAGGGTCCGACAGACGGATTCAAACACGCATCTAAAAGCTTATGTAACACGGACTCTAATGAGTGATATTAAGGCACACACAGGCAGGAACAAGAAGTGCCCATACATCTGAATTCAATGTATGAGAACGTGAGGTGACACATTAAATAACCCATTTCTGTTAGGAGAGTCCGCATTAGGCTCTGTCCACATGATGAGGATTTCTCATTGGATTCCATGCAGATCCCGCCTAGAAATCCTCGTTGAAAACAATTCCCATTGACCTCAACAGAAAATCCGGGTTGTAGTTCATGCGATGTGCATTTCAAAACTGACCCGCAGTCAAATAACTTTAAACATGCTCTTTCTTTGGTCGTACTCCATGCGGAAAACGCGTGAAAATCTACTACCGATGTCAATGGAGATGGCTAAAATGCTCATGCGATAAACACCACAGATATCGGTACATGTATTGCATGTGGTTTTTAATGCTGATCCACATCCAAAACCAATAGGCTTGAATTGGACTCTCCAACTGCAAATGGGCTGCAAAACCAAATCCGAAAAACGCCTCTAAATCCATAAGCATGTACTTTGTTAAAAAATACTCATTAAAAATGTGTTGGACAGAATAGTTTAATGAGTCGGTGTGGATTCCACGCTTAATTTATTTTTTTTCCTGCCGTGTGAAGGTCCCCTTACTATTATGCAGAATAGCTAGGCGCTCTCATGACTAAGGCTATGTTCACACGTTGCATTTTTGTTGTGTTTCCACATCAAAAACACAAGCTATAAAAATGCGCTGTGTTTGTTTTATAAATGCAGGTGGTTTTGTAACCGTTACTTGGAACATCGGTAAAATAGGGGTTAATTAAATGTATTTTTTTTTTTTACTCATGCGTTTTCATTACAGGCGTCTTTGATCAAATTGAAAAACACAACAAAAATGCAAAGTGTGAACCCAGCCATAAACTGGGTTCAGAACCTCCATGGCAGGGGTATAACTGGACCCATTTATTGGCAGCCACAACATGTGCCCAACAGACTTCAGGTATTACAACGGAATCCGTCAGGTTTCCATTGCAGCGTCCATGAATGTGATGGAAAGGACAGCGTAGCATACTGCAATCTCTCTCACACACTGCGTTACTGCATGCATTATATTCAACGCATGGAATTTTGTCATTAACTCATTTGGACCACAAGTGAAATGTGGGCTAGTGTAAAAAAAAAAAAAAACACAGATTTTATATAGATACTTGCGGTTTTATTTCCTTGTGTTTTTGATGCAATTTTGAAAAATACAATGTGTGAACGCAGCTTAAGGTCTGTAAATTAGTCTATGAATGCAGAATGACATCAGCTGTCACCCTTGTACTCTACAGGCGGCAGCTTCACCTCTAGTCAATCATTGATGTCTCCACAATCCTTTTGATTCTTATAAAGCGGCCATAGATGAGCCAAGAAGTCATCTGAGCCGAGTGACTGCCAGTGTGAGGAGCAATCATCAGTGTACAGGACTGGTTCTCATAGTGACCTACATACTGGACGAGGCGTTCAATCACAATCTGCTGCCCATGTCCCCTTTAAACACAAATAGTAAATCCCGGTTATGTTTGCCATGATCTCAACAGCTTTCTCATACATAGGCCATTTATAAAGCAGCGCTCTGCTCATACAGATGTAGCAGGGTCCAGAGTAGCATTGGGACTCAGTGGTTAGTCCTGGATTCAGGAGTTTGTATGTTTGAGCGCGTTTCATGCATGTACTCCAAGTTTTTTTTTTTTATACATAAACAAATTATAAAGGAGCGCTCTGCTCATACAAATGAAGTAGGGTCCAGGGAAGCACTGCAGCTCAGGGGTTAGTCCTGGGATCCAACCAAGGAGTTTGTATGTTCTCCCCATATTTGAGCGCATTTCATGCATGTACTCCAAGCTTCTAATACATAGGCCATTTATAAAGGAGCGCTCTGCTCTTACAGATGTAGCAGGGTCCAGACCAGCACTGTGGCTCAGGGGTTAGTCATGGGATCCCACCAAGGAGTTTGTATGTTCTCCCCATATTTGAGCGCATTTCATGCATGTACTCCAGTTTCTAATACACAGCCATTTATAAAGGAGCGCTCTGCTCATACAGATGTAGCCGGGTCCAGGGAAGCACTGCAGCTCAGGGGTTAGTCCTGGGATCCAACCAAGGAGTGTGTATGTTCTCCCCATATTTGAGCGCATTTCATGCATGTACTCCAAGTTTCTCATACACAGGCCATTTATAAAGGAGCGCTCTGCTCATACAGATGTAGCCGGGTCTAGGACAGCACTGGGGCTCAGAGTTAGTCCTGGGTTCAGAGTGTCTGAGTGGGTTTTACCTGGATACTTTCCCCCATACTCCATTGACAGACTAATTGGTTAATCTGGAAATCTGACTGTGGGACCAATGTGAATAATGACAACCTCTGTACAGCGCTGTGGAATATGGCAGAGCTATAGAACGGAGTTAAAGAGCAGAGCTAAGACGATGGAGGCGAGCAGAGTTTGTAGGTTGGCACAAGCCATCCTGATGGGGACTCCGGGGAAACCTAAAGGGGCCGCTGGCTCTACAGTCCCCTCCCAGGGCCTATTAGAGCATTTAAAGGCATCAGGATTTGTTCTAAAGCATCTACATAGTGCAGCCCAAAAGGAGACGCCGAGTGATCCCAACCTGAAATCAAGGAGCTGAACTACAGCACAAGGTAGGAGGTGACTGCAGCATCGTCCGCTCAACAGGTGAGAACTTCCTAAGTTCCTCCATAGGTGACAGCGGCTTCCCTGTGATCAGAGGTCACTGCCGGCAGATTCCATAGGAAGACGGATCCAGGAAGAGGGATCCAGGCAGAGGGGGAGGAGAGTGACCCGGCCATGGGGGAGAGCACACAGCCCGCACGACAGGACAGCGCCCCGGCTACTCACCGCACACACAGCCGCCCGCGTCCACTCTGACCCCGGAGCTCTGCAGCCTCAGCGCCCCGCACCGGAGAACTGCACGCTGACGTCACCGGCCCGCCCCCTCCGCGGCCTGGGCGGCGCCTCCGGACAGGGCTGACAGCGGACTCACCTCAGCCGGCGGCCACGGGAGCCTCCCCGCACCTCATCCCGGGTCACGGGGACTCATGCGGGCCTGAGAGAGGCGGGACACCCCAACAAGAAGGGCTGGGTCACAGCACATAGAGGACACCCGGATCATATAATCACCTCTAGTCTACCTACAGCCCATAGAGGGAGGACACCCAGATACCCTCTAGTCTACCTACAGCCCATAGAGGGAGGACACCCAGATAACCTCTAATCTACCTACAGCCCATAGAGGAGGAACACCGACAGATAACCTCTAATCTACCTACAGCCCATAGAGGGAGGACACCCTGATCATATAATCACCTCTAGGCTACCTACAGCCCATAGAGGAACCCGATCATATAATCACCTCTAGTCTACCTACAGCCCATAGAGGACACCCGATCATAAATCACCTCTAGTCTACCTACAGCCCATAGAGGGAGGACACCCTGATCATATAATCACCTCTAGTCTACCTACAGCCCATAGAGGGAGGACACCCTGATCATATAATCACCTCTAGTCTACCTACAGCCCATAGAGGACACCCTGATCATATAATCACCTCTAGTCTACCTACAGCCCAAAGAGGACACCCTGATCATATAATCACCTCTAGTCTACCTAACCAAGACCCATAGAGGACACCCATCATATCATCACCTCTATCTACCTACAGCCCATAGAGGAGACACCTGATCATATAATCACCTTCTAGTCTACATACAGACCATAGAGGACACCCTTATCATATAATCTCCTCTAGTCTACCTACAGCCCATAGAGGACACCCTGATCATATAATCACCTCTAGTCTACCTACAGCCCATAGAGGACAAACTGATAAGAAAAACAAAACAAGTAAACCTACAGCCCCAAGAGGGATGACACCCTGATCATCTAATCACCTCTAGTCTAACGACAGCCCATAGAGGGAGGACACCCTGATAATATAATCACCTCTAGTCTACCTACAGCCCATAGAGGACACCCAGATCATATAATCACCTCTAGTCTACCTACAGCCATAGAGGACACCCTGATCATGTAATCACCTCTAGTCTACCTACAGCCCATAGAGGACACCCGGATCATATAATCACCTCTAGTCTACCTACAGCCCATAGAGGACACCCAGATCATATATTCACCTATAGTCTACCTACATCCCATAGAGGGAGGACACCCTGATCATATAATCACCTCTAGTCTACCTACAGCCCATAGAGGGAGGACACCCTGATCATATAATCACCTCTAGTCTACCTCCAGCCCATAGAGGACACCCTGATCATATAATCACCTCTAGTCTACCTACAGCCCATAGAGGGAGGTCACCCAGATAACCCAGGCGATCCCTGATCATATAATCACCTCTAGTCTACCTACAGCCCATAGAGGGAGGACACCCAGATACCCCAGGCGATCCCTGATCAATCACCTCTAGTCTACCTACAACCCATAGAGGGAGGACTCCCAGATAACCCAGGTGATCCCTGATCATATAATCACCTCTAGTCTACCTACAGCCCATAGAGGACACCCGGATCATATAATCACCTCTAGTCTACCCATATAATCACCTCTAGTCTACCTACAGCCCATAGAGGGAGGACACCCAGATACCCCACGCGAGCCCTGATCATATAATCACCTCTAGTCTACCTACAGCCCATAGAGGGAGGTCACCCAGATACCCTCTAGTCTACCTACAGCCCATAGAGGGAGGACACCCAGATAACCCAGGCGATCCCTGATCATATAATCACCTCTAGTCTACCTACAGCCCATAGAGGGAGGTCACCCAGATAACCCAGGCGATCCCTGATCGATCACTTCTAGTCTACCTACAACCCATAGAGGGAGGACACCCAAATAACCCAGGCGATCCCTGATCATATAATCACCTCTAGTCTACCTACAGCCCATAGAGGACACCCGGATCATATAATCACCTCTAGTCTACCTACAGCCCATAGAGGGAGGTCACCCAGATAACCCAGGCCATCCCTGATCATATAATCACCTCTAGTCTACCTACAGCCCATAAGGGAGGACACCCAGATACCCCAGGCGATCCCTGATCAATCACCTCTATCTACCTACAACCCATAGAGGGAGGACACCCAGATAACCCAGTGATCCCTGAATCATATAATCACCTCTAGCTACCTACAGCCCATAGAGGACACCCTGATCATATAATCACCTCTAATCTACCTACAGCCCATAGAGGACACCCGGATCATATAATCACCTCTAGTCTACCTACAGCCCATAGAGGGAGGTCACCCATATACCCCAGGCGATCCCTGATCATATAATCACCTCTAGTCTACCTACAGCCCATAGAGGGAGGTCACCCAGATAACCCAGGCGATCCCTGATCATATAATCACCTCTAGTCTACCTACAGCCCATAGAGGGAGGACACCCAGATACCCCAGGCGATCCCTGATCAATCACCTCTAGTCTACCTACAGCCCATAGAGGGAGGACACCCAGATAACCCAGGCGATCCCTGATCATATAATCACCTCTAGTCTACCTACAGCCCATAGAGGACACCCGGATCATATAATTACCTCTAGTCTACCTACAGCCCAAAGAGGACACCCTGATCATATAATCACCTCTAGTCTACCTACAGCCCATAGAGGACACCCTGATCATATAATCACCTCTAGTCTACCTACAGCCCATAGAGGGAGGTCACCCAGATACCCTCTAGTCTACCTACAGCCCAAAGAGGGAGGACACCCAGATAACCCAGGCGATCCCTGATCATATAACAGGAGTTCACTACTAATCTAGCTCCATCCCTGGAATCTGCAGAGCTGGGTCACAGCCCATATTGGGAGATCACCAAGCTTTCCCTTATGACAGGCGTCTAGTGATTCACTACTAGTCTGCCTCCATCCATGGAATCTGCAGAGCAGGGTAACAGCAGGCTCCCATGACTGAATGTAGGGTAATGTTACTCCAATAGGTCCCAATTGGATTTGTCACTGATTTAGGCAAACTTGTAAGAATTAAAATTTTAGACCATTCGAACAAGAATTTTTTTAACACTGTCCTTAGCGCCAGAATAGGAGTACTCCAGCTTCCCATAAAACACAGAACTTCATTTTGTCATGTAAAACAACACGGCAGAAAGGCATGCAGACGTGGCTTACAGGTTTCAGGCAGTTTAGCCCTATAAAAACTTGATTAACGGCTAACCTGTCTGAAACGCGTAATCCACGTCTGCATGCTTTTCTGCTGTGTTTTTTTTTAATTCAGTGTTTTATGGGAATCTGGAGTACTCCTTCTCTTCTGGACTTTGCTGCCAGAGTATATCCAACAACATCTCCCTGCTTTATGTGTACTTAAAGGGGTTGTGCAGTAGAAAAAAAAAATATTCCTTTGGGGACAGGGTGGTCAAACATGAAAAAACCCTAATACCCAGCTGTCTCCCACTATTGTCCCTCCAGCACTCCTGGGGATCGGCTCCTCTTGACCTCCAGGTTCTCATCCTGACACACTGAAGAGGCTCACGCTCCATTGTACATGAATGGAGCACAGGCCTCTCTGTGCTAGAACAAGGACCCAGAAGTCAATAAGAGCAGATCGCTGGAAGCCAGATCCCGGCAGCGGCAGGAAACAGCTGGGGAAATATTCGTTTTTTTTCCTTTTTTTGGATCACCCTGGCCACAATGGAATACAATTTATATTTACTGGACAACCCATTTAACCAGTTGAGCTGGAAAAGCTTCTCTATCCGTAACTGTAACCCTGATCCCAACCAAAATTGAAGTTACCATTCAGCAGTGCTCTTGCTCCGGCAGAGCTCATGGTGCGTCATCCATCCTGACATCACTTTTGGTTACCATAAAATAGGCCCTAAGTTGTAGTCACCATAACTGATGTCAGATGGGATGCCAAACTGGAAGTAACCCTGCATCAGGAGCAGAATGGTAAATGAAACCCTCAACCTGCCCAAAAACCCTTAGCCCAAACTGGGAATTTTTAAATTGTTTGACTATTGGCCACACGGATTTACAGGTCAGAACCAGCAAAACCATGGGGCCATTAACAATTTTGAGGGTGTTGACCTTCAAATTCAGTATCAAGCAATAGAAGAATTGCAGCTACAGAATTCCACAACGGTATTCTGCTGCATCACAGCCTCGCTACAATCAGGCTGTGTATTATTACCCTTAATGGGGTTTTACCATGATAGAAAATGATGGCGTATCGCTAGGATAGTCAAGAAACAAAATCTGGTTAGCACATCCATTTTGAAGAATAAACGTATAGCTGCACACTGGTGTGGCAGTCAAAAGCTATGCAAACACAACACAATATCAGCAGCACACTATAGGCACTAAAAACGAGCAAAAAGGACAAGAATTTTTTGGAACAGCATTTCTACTACTGTGGAATATATGAACATTTTTTGAGGTTCTTAGTGTACATTTTTGAACAAAACTGTAAATGCCCACCTACTGTGGCAAGGTGATCCTAAAAATGCATATTTCCTTTTTGACTGTTTTTTAGTGTCTATAGAGTGCTGCTGATATTGTGTTGTGTTTGCATAGCCTTTGACTGCCACACCAGTGTTCACCTATACGTTTTTTCTTCAAAATGGATGTGCTGACCAGATTTTGTTTTTTGACTGTTTGCATGGGGAAGTGGCTGGTTCCCATCTTGGTTTATGCATCTTGGAGAGTAAGCGGATGTTCACACGGCTTATATGGACGCTGTTTGGACGCTGATTTTACAGCGCCCAAAACAGCATCAAAGCCTTGCCTGAAACACGTTTCTCGGCACGTTTTTGACACATTTTTGGGCGAGGTTTTGGATGAGGTTTTCAACACTGTTTTCATAGCCATGGAAAAAAACGCGCAGAAAAACACTCCAAAAAACGTGCTGAGAAACGCGTCTAAGGCCCCGTTCACACGGCTTATTTGCTGACGGATTGGCGCCGTATTCCGCGCCGGATTTGCGCTTCAATACGGCGCCAATCCGTCGGAGTCATTACGGTAATCCACTGATCTCATAGAGAACAGTGGAATCCGTCGCTCCTCCCCGCTCGGCAAATCCGCCGCGGGGGGAGAAAGTGACATGGACACGCCGTAAACAATGCATTGTCTATGGGGCGGGAGCGCGCGCCCCCGCCGCGCTCCGCCCCGCCCCCGCCCCTTATTTCACGGCGGATTTGTGCGCTCAATACGGCGCACAAATCCGTCGGGAATAAGCCGTGTGAACACGGCCTAAAAACTCACCGAGGTTTTGAAGCTTTCCATTGATTCCTATGGGGATTTTCAGCGCTGAAAATAACTGACATGACACTTCTTTCTCAGCTTCCAAAGAAGCTCCTAAAACGCACATAAAAACCTCATCGTGTGTGAACTAAAAATCTGTTTTGCATAAGAATCAATGAAAATGAACTGCAGGCGTTTTGAAGGCTTTTTTGATGCTGTATTGGTGGAGGAAATGCTACAAAAACCATTACGAAAACAGCGTCAAAATCAGTCATGTGAACCTTAACTGCGCAAATGCAGCCAGCTCTCCAGTCTGCGCTGAGGGTGGACCGATGCACTACAGTGGAGAAGCTCATCACCAAAATGAACCGGGGGCTACCAGACTTGTATCTAAAACAAAAGTTAAGTAAATCTTACTGCATATGGGGCTCCAAAGCAGTTTGATGGTCACTACATAGGGTTGACAAAGGGTTGTCTATTCAGATGAGTCATGTTTTCTGCTTCATTGAACAGATGGAAGTCGATGTGTCAGGCAAGAAACATCAGAGAACAAATAACCTGCAACCATTGCTGGAAAAAAGCTGATGGTGTTGTGATCTGGGAAATGTTTTTGTGGCATCCTCTTGGCCTACTCATCGATGTGGAAGACACTCAAATAATGCCTCAACCCATGCAGATCATGTACACCCATGCATACTATTGTCTTTCCCTGGGATGGATGGGATCTTCCAGCAAGTTAATGCGACATGTCACAAAGCTAGAAATGTTAAGACTGTAATCCATGTCACAGCAATAAGGTTTATTTATAGGGATAAGCAGAAGAATATTGGCAAGAAGTCAAATATACAGTACATAGAAACTGATTCCTGCATGAGATCAAGGAGGAATACAAATTTTAGAGGGATAACAGATGTTGATAGTGCCGACGTTTCGGCCACAGGCCTTTATCAGACGGCCTCTGTCATCATCTAAAATGATTAAGTGTTAATGAGATGAGATGAGAATAGACTCCAGGCTCTAAGGATAACAGCTACATAGGGATCCGTAAGGGCAGTAGAGGAAAAGAAGCTGAGCTCTGTGATATATAGGGTTATATGATAGAGGAGAGGAGCTGAGCTCTGTGATATATAGGATTATATGATAGAGGGCGAGAAGCTGAGCTCTGAGATATATAGGGTTATATGATAGAGGAGAGACGCTGAGCACTGTGATATATAGGGTTGTGTGGTAGAGGAAGAGAAGCTGAGCTCTGTGATATATAGGGTTATATGATAGAGGAGAGAAGCTGAGCACTGTGATATATAGGGTTGTGTGGTAGAGGAAGAGAAGCTGAGCTCTGTGATATATAGGGTTATATGATAGAGGAGAGAAGCTGAGCCCTGTGATATATAGGGTTATATTATAGAGGGAGAGAAGCTGGGGCTCTGATATATTAGGGTTATATGATAGTGGAGAGAAGCTGAGCACTGTGATATATAGTGTTATATGATTGAGGAAAGAAGCTGAGCTCTGTGATATATAGGGTTATATGATAGGGGAGAGAAGCTGAGCTCTGTGATATATAGGGTTATATGATAGAGGAGAGAAGATGAGCTCTGATATATAGGGTTATATGATAGAGGGAGAGAAGCTGAGCTCTGTGATATATAGGGTTATATGATAGAGGGAGAGAAGATGAGCTCTGTGATATATAGGGTTATATGATAGAGGAGAGAAGCTTAGCTCTGATATATAGGGTTATATGATAGAGGAGAGAAGCTGAGCTCTGTGATATATAGGGTTATATGACAGAGGAGAGAAGCTGAGCTGTGTGATATATAGGTTATATGATAGAGGAGAGGAGCTGAGCCCTGTGATATATAGGGTTATATGATAGAGGGAGAGAAGCTGAGCTCTGGGATATATAGGGTTATATGATAGAGGAGAGAAGATGAGCTCTGTGTTATGTAGGGTTATATGATAGAGGAGAGAAGCTATGTTCTGTGTTATATAGGGTTATATGATAGAGGAGAGGAGCTGAGCTCTGTGATATCTAGGGTTATATGATAGAGGGAAAGAAGCTGAACTCTGATATATAGAGTTATATGATAGAGGAGAGAAGCTGAGCTCTGTGAGATATAGGGTTACATGATAGAGGAGAGAAGCTTAGCTCTGATATATAGGGTTATATGAAAGAGGAGAGAAGCTGAGCTCTGTGATATATAGGGTTATATGATAGAGGAGAGAAGCTGACCTCTGTGATATATAGGCTTATAATAGAGAAGAGAAGCGGTCTCTGTGATATATAGATTATATGATAGAGGAGAGAAGCTGAGCTCTTTTGATATATAGGTTATATGATAGAGAAAGAAGCTGAGCTCTGTATATATAGGTTTTATATAATAGAGGAGAGAAGCTGAACTCTGATATAAAAGGGTTTTATATAATAGAGGAGAGAAGCTGACCTCTGTGATATATAGGGTTATATGACAGAGGCAGAGAAGCTGAGCTCTGTGATATATAGAATTATATGATAGAGGAGAGAAGCTGACTTGGTTTTTATATAGGGTTATAGGATAGAAGAGAGAAGCTGACTCTTGATATTAGGGTTATATGATAGAGGAGAGAAGCTGAGCTCTGATATTTAGGGTTATATGATAGAGGAGAGAAGCTAAACTCTGTGATATATAGAAAAACAGAGGGGAAATGTATGAAAACTTTCTAGGTCTTAGACTTTCTTTGTTGCCCATAGCAACCAATCAAAGCTCCCCTTTCATTTTTTCAGAGCACTATATGAATTGAAAGGGAAGCTCTAATTGGTTGCTATGGACAACAAAGAAAGTCTTAGACCTGGACAGTTTTCATACATGAGGCCCAGAGTATCCATGGGCTGACTACCTGAGCTGTGCCAGTGAGTGGCCTCGCATGCTACGTACTGTGGATTGCATACTTCCCAACTTTTAGAGATTGCAAATAGGGACACATTAGGCAAACCATAAACCATACCCAAACAAATGACATCACACCATGACAAGCCTCTAACCATGCCCCACCAAACAAAATCATGCCCCGCCCCTCCAAAAACCCCAGGCCAACAAAAAGCGGGTTACGGGGGTCTTAAATATGATTTATAAAAGTAATGTACATAAAAGAAATCCAACAAATATGGGTGAAAAATAATGTTCAGGGAGAACTTCTATAAAAGGGTCATACAGTACCATATATACCGCATACAGAAACAAATATCCCTTACTATTAATACCAAACAGACTAATGTTATCAATGAAGCTATACAAAATCACTAATTCCCCACACCTAAAACATTACCAGCACATATTGAATGAGAATACTCCCATACGACCTGAAAAAAACTTTTAACTCCTACCGATATTCCTGACTAAGTGCCATGGGGGGTAGTGCAGTTGTACACAGGCTCTGCAACATATAAGTGTTACATACAATAAAATTTTAGTGACTAAACAGGTGACTTCTTCTCTCTTGGGGTCTTTCCCTTTTCTTTCCTTCCAACGCCATGATGCTTTTTCCGGGCCCTCCCTGAGAATTTTTAACCACACAAACATCTTACACTTTGCACTTTTTTTCCATCACCTCCCTACCAATTCCCCCCCCCTTCCCCCCTACAAAAACCCCCATGGGGTGATAGATGGGTAGGGGGGATAGGGGTGATACACAGTGGTCAGGGGGGTTTAGAGTTCAGGGGGAGGGTTGTATTTTTTCTTGACATAGGCCACAGGGGTGAGGAGGAGGTAAAGGCCACAGTTACAGGCACACTCCTGGGGAAGACAGAAAAACCAACCCCCCCGGGGATTGGGGTGTGGCTCTGGCCTGTTCTCCCTCCTGACCTTAGAATCACCACAGACAGACCTTCAGGGTGCAGGGGATGGAGGTTTTTAAAACTATTGGATTCATTAGACTACGCGGGGCCAGGGGACATTATTTGTAAAAATAACATGTCACGATGCCGGTGTTAGGGAGATTTAATTAAAAAAAAATGCTTTTTTATTTTGTTTCTGTATTATTTTATTTTTTTCCTTTTTTTTCCCGTGAAAAGTAAGGGAGGTGTCTGTCAATGCCTTATTACTACGCTCGGGCTTGGTGTCAGCCTGCGACATTTTTTTGTCACCGCAAGGGCCCGACACTAACCCCCGTGTCATATTATCCCAATACCCAACACCAGGGTCCCGGGAAATAGCTGGGTAACCATCAGAATGGCCCCTCAAATTTAGGGCTGCTTCGGGGGCGAGCATTGGTACTCTTAAGCTATGTTCACACAGTGTAATTGTGGGGCGTAACTACGCCCCACAATTATGCCGGAGTTCGGGAGCTCGCACAAGCACCCCCGCCCCATAACATTATTACTACGCGCTATTCGCCGCTAGTAATTGACATGCACTTATTTCCCCCTCTCGTATTGTGCGAGGGGGGAGAGGAATTAACCTTTGTTCCTATGAGAACGGGGTTACCGTAATATGGGACGTATTTCACCCCGATTTAGCGCATACGGGGTAAATCGGCGAAATTTTTCCAAAAATTTAAACCCTGTGAACATATCCCCCTTAAGGGGAAAAAGGGGCCAGTATTGGGGGATCTTCCCAGTCTTAATTTTTACGCAGCTGTTTGGTTTATCTTGGCTGGTAAATGGGGAAAGGGAGGGACCCCATGTTTATTTTTTTCAAAAAACATTTATTTATTGAGAATCCTAAAGTGGGCACCACCTGGAATCATTACAGTGGATGCCCATGTTCAGATTCTCACTAAATAAATAAATTTTCAGGAAAAAAAGACGTGGGGTCCCACCCATTTTCCATAACCAGCCAAAGCAAAACTGACAGCGGCAGCCTGATATTATCAGAATGGGAAGAACCATCAATACTGGTCTCTTCCCATTCTAAAAATACCAGCCTGCAGGTGCTCCAGAAGCGGACCATCACATTAGAGGGTCCGCTTCTGATGGTTACCGGCTCTTCCCAGTACCCCTGATGCGTTGGATACTGGGGTACTAGTGACAGGGGTTAGCCTTGGGCAACAAGAAACACCACTGGCTGACATCAAGCCCATGCAATAGTAATAGATAGGCGTCTGTCAGATACTGCCACTACTATCGCTGGAATAAATTGGAAAAAAACAACAGAAACGGAAAAAAACACTTTATTTAAATAAACACCCCCCCACACCAGCCCTTGTTAACCATTTTATTAAAGAAATAGAAGCAATGCTGTCCGATGTAGTCCACCGAATCCGTCGTAGTCCAAGAGGGAAAACTGTAAAAAAAAAAAAAAAAAAAAAAACACCAACCCTACAAATGGGGAATTACCCAGCTTTCCGGGATGCTGAATAGACTATTCAGTGCCGAGGAAAACTGGATGAAATCCACCATAGCAGGCATCTAGGAAAGCTGGGTGCTTGCTGTGGGGGATGTGTCACCCAGCTTTCTATGGTGCTGAATAGCCTACACAGTGCCTTGGAAAGCTGGGTAACATCCCCACAGCAGTTGTCCAGGAAAGCTGAGTAGCACCCATCCGCCACAGCAAGCACTTAGCTTTCCTGGACACCTGCTGTTGAAGGATGTCAACCTGCTTTCCCACATACTGGTTAGGTTATTCAGCATCTGGGAAAGCTGGGTGACATGGTTCACAGCAGGCGTTCAGGAACGCTAGGTGCCTGCTGTGGAGAATGGATGCCACTCAGCTTGCTCGGGTGCGGGATAGCTCATTCAGCATGTGTAAAAGCTGGGTACGCTTTGGGAAAGGAGAGAAACAGTGTGTGGGGGGGTCAGGGAGTAAAGGAGGGGTATGTGGGGAAGGGGTCAGGGAGAGCGGGGGCCAATTGGAGGGTCTGGTTGGTTCAGGGAGGAAGGGGTTGAGTGAAGGTGTCGGGAGAGGGGAGTCCGAGTGGGGTGTCAGAGGAGAAGGGGGGGCCAAGTAGAGTGGAGTGGGGGGGCAGGAAGGAGGGAGAGACACTCTCCTCCCTGCTGTGTCCTCCTCCTGCTGCTACTGCCTCTGCCCCCGTAGTTACACTGAACAGTGTAACCGAGGTAGCGAGGCCAGCCCCCTGCAGCCAGTGACGTCAGGGGAGAGCATCTCTATGACGCTTCCCCTGCATCCCTGTTCTCCTGTATTGGCCGCCTGTGAGGGAGAGACGCTCCCTGACATGTGGACAGTGACAGCAGACACTGTTTGCGCGTCCCACGGACGCGCAAACAGTGAACTGCACAGCGCAGTCCTGGGGATTCAGGGCACATGTCCTGGATCCCCAGGACATCCCCGAAAAATCTGGATTCCCAAATCGGGATTGTCCCGCCCAATTCGCGACGGTTGGGAGGTATGGGGTTGCAGAGGTATTCATACCCATTGAACGGTTCCTCATTTGTAAATGTTGCAGGCACAAAACTAAATGTATTTTATTGATATTTTATGTGATAGAGCAACACAAAGTAGCAAAAATTTGCGAAGTAATAAAAGAATGATATGTGCTTAGAGACGACAAGCTGGTGCCTTCAGAAGATAGGATAACTACAGCTGTTTTGTGAAGACATCAAACATTTTTTAGAGAACATTAGTGAACAAACAGCATCATGAAAACCAAGGAATACACCAGACAGACAGGCAGCTCAGGGATAAAGTTGCGGCAAAGTGTATTGCAGAAACTAGGAGAGCGCTAATTAGAGAAGAAGCCAAGAGGTTCAGGGTCACTCTGGAGGAGCTGCAGGGATCCACAGCTCAGGTGAGAGAATCTGTCCACAGGACAACTATTAATCATGTGCTCCACAAATCTTTCCTTTTCAAAAGAGTGGCAAGAAGAAAGATATTATTAAAAGAGAGCAATAAGAAGTCCCGTATACAGTTTGCAAAAAAACTGTGTAGGGGACACAGCAAGCATGTGGAAGAAGGTGCTCTGGTCAGATGAGACCTAAATGCCAAACACTATGGGCGGCATGTATGAACGTTGACACAAACAGACCAGTTCTAAATCGCTCCAGGGCAGTCCTGGAGGAAAATTTGTTAGAGACATGTGACTGGGGGATAGGTTCACCTTCCAGTAGGACAACGACCCTAAACATACAGACAAAGCTACAATGGAATGAATTAAATCTAGGCATATTCATGTGTTATGTCGCCCATTCAGTGTCCAGACCTAAATCCCATTGAGAATTTGTGGCAGGACTGAAAAATTGCTGTTCACAAATGTTCACAAACCAATCTGACTGAGCGAGAGCTATTCTGCTAAGAAGAATGGGCACAAATTCTAACCTCCAGCTGGTAGAGACATCTCCCAACAGACTGCAGCTGTCATTGCAGCTAAAGGTGGTCCTACAAAGTATAGATTCAGAATAAATATGCACGCCACACTTTTTAGGCTTTTTAATTTGCAAAAATTTGGAAAAGCATATATCATTTTCTTTACACTTCATAAATACTTGCTACTTTGTGTTGCTCTATCACATAAAATATATATATGTAAATTCTTTTAAGTTTGGGCTGTATCATTTAGAAATTAGGAAAAGTTCATTTAAGGGATGTGAATACTTTTGCTATCCACTCTATATGGGGTTGACACAACTTATACCTCCCTGCTAACCACTCTTAGGCCTCGTTCACACGGCTTACTTCAGAACGGATTTGCCGCCGTATTTACGATGGTAAATCCGTTCCGAAATCAGTTACAAATAAGTAACAGGCCATTTAATATTACTTTCAATGGAATTTGCGGACTTGCGGCCGCAAAACAGCCAGAAAAACAATGGTCCTGTCACTTATTGAGCCGGATTTCGCGACAGATTCACCCCATATAATGAATGGGGTTTGTAAATCCGTCACGAAATACGTGCCACTCTTTAGTGACACTTATTTCACACTGATTTTCAACTGATTTCGGAACGGATTTATGATCGGATTTACCGACGTGAATCTGTTCTGAAATAAGCCGTGTGAACATCGCCTTACAGGTTTATTTTCTTGGATACCATTTTATGCAACACATTCTACTCTGGCCCTCTTCTTTCAATACCCTCCTCTCCTACCAGCTACTCTGCTTTCCTTTATATTGCATACTCTTTCCCTTCTTCTTGAATATAGTTCATAGTTCCGCATCAATAGCAACAGCAAGATACCCCAATACACCTACCCAGCTCTCTACCACCTCCACCCTCCTTTACTCCCCCTTCATTTTCCACCTCTCTTTTTCCTCTATTATCTCCTTATTCCCATTGTTTCTCTCACTTCCTCTCTTATTCTTCCTTTTGTCATGTTTTTCACTCATTGTCAGTTTCTGTAATTATCCCTCTCCTGTTTTTCTTCTCTTTCTTTCTTTGCCTCTTTTGTTCCCCAATATAAGTGATGTCAGTGGCATGTCCAAATATCAATAAATCATCCAAGCTGTATTATTCACATAGAAAAATAGCTTTTCTCCCAAGGTGATTTTCAAGTTTTAATTTTGCATATACAGGCACCATAAAACTATATTCCAGCATCATTGTTCATATAGATGTTATAGACCCTTGATGTGGGTGTTTCGGTTCATCCAGATCTTTTGCAGTGGATTCTACTAAACAATTATCCCTTGTTAGTAGAATTTAGGTCTAAAAGAGCCCTAAAATATTGTATAGAAAACAATACGAAAAACATTACAAAAAATGATAATCATTAGTATTGTTAGTCACATACATTTAAAACCACATTAAAATACAAAGATACAGCGGTCCCTCAAGTTACAACAGTCTCAGAGTACAATATTTTCAACATACAATGGTCTTTCCTGGGACGATGCATGTTGAGTAAAGTTTCAAGATACAAAGTCCTAGACACTGATCCAGCCATGTATCATGAACATGTAAAACACCTGTATTAGTGAAGTGCATGACAGTGATAATGGTCTAGTAGCGCCTCTCTACAGTATAATGAGGTAATGCATGTTCTGTATTACTCTTAGATGCACCAGGATGAGCAGCTTCTTCGGGCACCACTCAAAAAGAAAAACAAGTAAGAAGTAAAGAATGTAACTGCAGTTTTCCAACATATATAAGCGTACAAAGTCCACAAATTTGGTTTCACAAGTAAAAAATCCTGTACTTTTCTACTTCTCTGTGGACGGGTCACAAAACACTGGAACATTGACCACATTCCAGACTTGGGAAAGTCCCCTGTCTTTGTGATGGAAGAACGGCTGGCACGGTATCTGAGCCAAAATAACAACATCAGCTCTTATGAGTTTATTGCAGATACTCGGTGGACGATTAGAACAGGTTAATGACCAAAATAAAAATCTTTTTTTAATGTGTGGAATAAATGACACGCCTTTATTCTGTGTGTCAGTATGATCCCAATTATTTCTTTTTTATTATTTGCTTTGCAGCGCCATTAACTTTTTTGTTTCCATCTATGGATCTGAATGAGGGATTGTTTTTTGCAGAATGAAGCGGGGTCTTTTATCAGTATCATTTTCAGATACCTGCAACTTTTTGATCACTATTTCAGCTTTTAGGTATTCAAAGCAACCAAAAAGCCACACAGTTTTAGCACTCTGAATATTTTTAAGGTTATATATACCTATATATATATATATATATATATATATATATATATATATATATATATAATATATATTTGTAACGAACCAAGGTAGTGGATCCACTGGGCCACCGCAAGCGGTGGTACGGCCCACAACAGGGAGCGGAGACTAAGTGGGTCCCGGTTTTCACCAGAGCCCGCCGCAAGGCGGGATGGACTTGCTGCGGCGGGATTCCACCAGGTCGCTACCCCTGAAGTGACTTGCTTGCGGTGGTAGCTGAGGGGCAGCGTAGACAGTGTTCGGGAGTCTTTAAAATACAAGTAATTAAAATAGTATTTAAAATACTTGTCAGGTATTTGTATTTTGTAATCAAAATACTTTTTTTATTCAGTATTTTGTATTTGTAATTAAAATACTTTTAGGAAGTATTTTAAGTATTTTAATTACTTTCTAAATTCAAAACAAATGTTGTAATTTAAATAACCCGCCTCACCGAACTTAAAAAAAAAACAACAGCACGAGTCACGTCATCATTCTCGTTTCTCGTGCGACGAGAGGAGGGAAAATTCCAGCGCGTTCCAGCAACGCAAGTCCGCCTTGTAGTGAAGCGTGATTTATTTTTAGTTTTTAATCATCCCGATCGTGTAATCCATTCCGAAAAAATTACCGTAAATACCGAGTATAAGCCGACCCGGATAAAAAGCCGAGCCCCTAATTTTAAACCCCAAAAAACTAGGAAAAAATATGTCTTGAAATATAAGCCGAGGGGGGAAATCCACCATTGCAGATAAAAAGTCTGGTCAATTGCATTACAGCTTAGTAACTCCATGTGCCTCATAGTAAATAGCATTAACCCCATCATGTCCCTCACATTAACCCCCTGTGTGCCTCAAACAAGAGTTACTGATATGTGAGAGGCATGGAGGTAATAATTAGGTATCTTCATAATTAAGCTCCTTTATTAGTAACCCCATGTGTCCCCACAATATTAGTAACCCTTATATAGGGCACACAGGGGTTAACATGAAGGGAAAATGATGGGGTTAAAATGCTATTAATGTAAGTACAAAGGAGTTACTGAAACTAAATTTTAAAATCCCCAACTGTCTGACATTAATAGCAAAAGTAACTAAAGGAAGGTACCTGTATGTTTCTCTTTACTGAAGCATCCTCTCCTCCATGTCACAGACAACTTCTATAGAGTCGGACACAATGAATTCCTGGCCACTGACATATCTTCAGGGTAGATGCTAATCCCCAGTGGGCTAAAGGACCGCTGATCCATTTTTTTTTTTTTTGTTTAAATTTTTCAAGTATTTTAGTATTTGGAAAATACTTTTGAAGTAGTATTTAGTATTTGTATTTAAAATACTTCAGGATTAAAGTATTTAGTATTTGTATTTAAAATACTTCAGTCATAAGTATTTTGTATTTAAAATACTTTCCCAAAGTATTTTCCCGAACACTGAGCGTAGAGCAGAATCAGCAGGCAAACTCGTAGTCGGCGACGGGCCAGAAGGTCAGGGCTGGCAGCGACGGTTTGTTGTCGGAGAACGTTAGCCGGAGGGACTGGTACACGGAAACGGCAACTGGAACACAGAAAAGGCTTCCTCGCATAGGTATGGGCACTATGGATTTGGCAAAGTGCTTCCGGAAGGTGGAGCAATATATAGGGTCAGCAACAGCCAATTACCGGCGTGCTGGCCCTTTAAATCTAGGAGAGCCGGCGCACGCGGCCCTGCTCCTTAGGGGAAGCAGGAGCGTGGCCGGGTAAGTGGCTGCGCCCGAACGAGTGAGTGCGGCCGCGGACCGACATGCGGACCGCGGCGCCGCTCACTACGGGCACAAGGGGGACCCCGGAGACCGAGAGCGCCCGCAGCCCGAACTGCGGGCTGCGGCACAACTTGTGACATATATATATATATGCACCTATACCTTAGTTCGCAGGTCTCTGTCACTGAATTGATATTGATGGAATAAAGCAGGACACCTGCAAGTTAGGCCTGGTCGCGGTGGGGTAAGCCAGCAGTTGTGGATCAATAGCCATAGGTTGCTTACATTTGTAGCCGTTAGTATAACTGTGATGCAGTTCAAACAGGCTGGCTTCCTTGGAACCAGGGCCGTCTCTTCCATTGGGCCAGGTAGGCCCTTGCCCGGGGGCCCTCGAGCACAGGGGGCCCCTGAGGGCCCGGGCGGCTGCCTGCCCGGCCCAATGGATTAACTCGCCGCCCGCCGGACACAGCTCTTTCCACCCTGCCTGCGCTTAGTTACTTGTCCCAGGCAGCGCAGGCAGAGCGGTGCGGGCAGCGGAGGTAGCAGGGCGGCCCCTCTCTACGTCGCGCCTGCGCTTTACAGTTCACAGCACAGGCAGGGCGGCGCCGCAGTGAAGGAAGGCGGTGCCGCCCTGCCTGCTCTTTGAACAGTGAAGAGCAGGCGCGGCAAGTGCTTAGAGCAGGGGCCCTGTGCGGCGGCCCCTGCTATCGTTGTTATGCCGCGCCTGCACTTTGCTTTTCACAGCCCAGGCAGGGCGGCGCCACCTTCCTTCACTGCGGCGCCGCCCTGCCTGCGCTGTGAACTGTAAAGCGCCGGCTCGGCATAACAGTACTGCCACTCCCGGCGGCCAGCGGGCAGTCTTCTCCATCTCCCGCCGGGCCGCTGGGAAATGTAGTTTTAGTGCGGCGGGGCGCAGTCGCGGCGGCACATGACTTTCCTCGGCCCTCTAAAAAGCTCCCGCCTCCACACAGCCCCTTCCTCACCACAGCCGGGCACCAAGGAGGCAGCAGCAGCAGACGGGCGCCAGCCACAGCATGAGGTATGGCCCGAGTTGGGAGGAGGAGGAGGAGGGGGGGCGGGGGTTACTATCATGTAACCTGCTTGTGGTCAGCCAGCCATCCTGACCCGTGTCACTGTCCCCCAGAGTCTCTCTTATCATATAGTAATGGCCGGGCCACATAGCAGTTAAGAGAGACTCTGGGGGACAGTGGCACGGGTCAGGATGGCTGGCTGACCACAAGCAGAGGTTACATGACTTAATGTGTGCCCATCCTGTGCCTCCAGGCCAGTCCACGCAGCAGCTCCTAAGTTATATAAATTGCTGCGTAGCCTGGTCTGGGGACACAGGATGGCTGACCACATGATGGAGGAGCTATAAGGGTCATGGACAGCCATCCTGTGCGCCCAGGCCCGTCCACGCAGCAGCTCCTAAGTTATATAAAATGCTGCGTAGCCTGGTCTGGCACCAAAGGATGGCTGTCCATGACTCTTATAGCCCCTCTAATCATTGGCAGCCATCCTGTGTCCCCAGACCAGGCTACGCAGCATTTTATATAACTTAGGAGCTGCTGCGTGGTCTGGTTGGGGGGCCCAGTGCACAGCTCTGCCCAGGGGCCCATAATGCTGTTAAGACGGCCCTGCTTGGAACAGCTATAGTGTTGGGTGGGAGACCATTCCCATGTTCCAGGTACAGGCTTTACCAGGTCTGTAAAAGCTTGGTGCTACAGGAAGACAGGGGGTGTGGTTGGCTCCCAGAAGTGGGAGCAACAGGTAGAGCTAAGGTGAAGTCTCTTACCCCAGGCTTGAGGGAAGCCAGAAATAACCAGTAGGAGGATAGGCAAAGGGCAACATGCATGAAATTTGGCGTTAAGACAACCAATTTCATGCGCATATTAATTACATAGAATGTGCGTGATTTATGAACCCGCTGTACTGCGGGTCATAAATCAGGCGCATTCTAACGCTTGGTACGGCATAGCTATAAATATGTAGCTTCGATACGGCTCTCATGCGCGCCGCATTTAAAAATGTATGAATGGGGCTGTGCCTGATATCAGGCTGAAAAGACGCCAGATATCTGGCGCAGCCCTGTTCAGACATTTCGCCCAAAGTGTATAGTGCTGGGGCTGGACAATAGGTTCAGACCATAGGAGAGAGGGACTTTGTTGGGTACATGTATGAAAACTGTCTTGGTCTAAGACTTTCTTTGTTGCCCATAGCAACCAATCAGAGTGCCCATTTCATTCTTTTAGAGCACTAGATGAAATGTAAGGGGAACTCTGATTGGTTGCTATGGGCAACAAAGAAAGTCTTAGACCAAGACAGTTTTCATACATGTGGCCCTATGTGTGTAGCTAGTGGCCAGACGGCCAAGGTTTTGTTTGCATTTTTGTGCTTTGTATACTGTCCTGTGCCTGAATAAAGATGGCTGAGGCCAGTTTTGAAACTACTGCCTGTGTCAGCATGACATATGTTAGATGCCATAACTGTTCTACCAAAGGACGGCGAACCCAAAAGTGAGCTGACTGACCCCTGAGCCTATCCAAGATGGTGGCCGAACAATGAGCACACATCACAATATATATATATATATATAATAGAGTATTATATATATATATATATATATATATATATATATATATATATATAGAGAGAGAGAGAGAGAGAGATACAGTATCTCACAAAAGTGAGTACACCCCTCATATTTTTGTAAATATTGTATTATATCTTTTCATGGGACAACACTGAAGATATGACACGTTGATACAATGTAAAGTAGTCAGTGTACAGATTGTATAACAGTGTAAATTTATTGTGTCCCCAAAATAACTTGGCACACAGTCATCAATGCCTAAACTGCTGGCAACAAAAGTGAGTACACCTCTGTGTGAAAATGGATAAATTGTGCCCGATTTGACATTTTCCCTCCACGATGTCATGTAACTTGTTTGTGTTACAAGGTCTCAGGTGTGAATGGGTTGCAGGTGTGTTATATTTGGTGTTATTGCTCTCACACTCTCTCATACTGGTCACTGGAAGCTCAACATGGCACCTCATGGCAAAGAATTGTCTGAAGAATTGATCTGAAAAAAAAAGAATTGTTGCTCCACATAAAGACGGCCTAGGCTATAAGAAGATTGCTAACACCCTGAAATTGAGCTGAAGCACAGTGGCAAAGACCATACAGTGGTTTAAGAAGACAGGTTGAACTCAGAACAGGCCTCACCATGGTCGACCAAAGAAGTTGAGTGCACATGCTTATCCATAGATAGTCTTTTTAAAATAGACATTTGAGTGCTGCCAGCATTGCTGCAAAGGTTAAAAGGGTGGGGGGCTAACCTGTCGGTGTTCAGACTTTACACTGCACTGCATCAAATTGGTCTCCATGACTGTTTTCCCAGAAGGAACTTCAAGCGATAGTGTAGCACTAAAACACCCAGGTTACATGTACGGCATTAGCAGGACCCCCCCTGCATGGAAACATAATACATTAGAACAATATGCCGTAAACCACAAATGTTCTCTTTGCGTTTTTATGGATATTTTTATATTATAGAACAATCTTCACCAATATTGCCATAATAAAGCGTTGGCTGAAATTTTATATACTTCTCATATAAGCACAATAAAAGTTCAAGAAAATGTAACCTGGAATCCTCAATGAGGTTAAATGTCCCGAAGGGTCGGCAGGTTTCCGCCAAAGTTATCTACTGATTTCGATGCCTTTCAACAGAGATCATAGGAGCAGCCGGTTTAGATGTCCTCCATAAGAAACACCACACGACGTTTCGGGGGATAACCACGCCCCCTTTCTCAAGTGTGACTTCCCAGAAGGAAGCCTCTTCTAAAGATGATGCACAAGAAAGACCGCAAACAGGTTGCTGAAAACAAGCAGACTAAGGACATGAATTACTGGAACCATGTCCTATGGTCTAATGAGACCAAGATAAACTTATTTTGTTCAGATGGGGTCAAATGTGTGTAGCAGCAATCAGAGGAGGAGTACAAAGACAAGTGTGTCTTACCTATAGTCAAGCATGGTGGTGGGATTGTCATGGATGGGGCTGCATGAGTGCTGCCGACTGTGGGAAGCTACAGTTCATTGAGGAAACCATGAATACCAACATGTACTGTGACATACTGAAGCAGAGCATGATCCCCTCCCTTCAGAAACTGGGCCACAGTGTAATATTCGAACATGATAATGACCCCAGACACACCTCCTAGATGACCACTGCATTGCTAAAGAAAATAAGTTAAAGGCGCTGGACTGGCCAAGCATGTCTCCATACCTTAACCCTATTGAGCATCTATGGGGCATCCTCCATCAGCTCTGTGATGTTATCATGCAGGAGTGGAATAGAATTCCTGTGCCTGCAGCCTTTGAAGCTCTTGTGAACTCCATGCCCAAGAGTGTAAAGGCAGTGCTGGAAAATAATGGTTGCCATAAAAAATATGGACACTATGGGCACAACTGTCCATTTTCTTTTTGGGTTCTACTCACTTTTGCTGCCAGTGGTATAGACATTAATGGCTGTGTGTTGAGTTATTTTGAGGGCACACCAAATTCATACTGTTATACAAACTGTCCACTGACTACTTTACGTTGTGTCAAAATGTTCAGACTCTTCAGTGTTGTCCCAGGAAAAGATGTAATGCAATATTATCATTTGTGAGGTAATGCATCTATACATTATCTATCTATCTACATTTACCAGTTATGTTTTAATTTTTCTATTTTTTTTATTTGTAAAATGAGAAATGCCAATTCTAGGCACCAATAGGAATAGGTACAAGATATAGCAGACTAGGTGTAGAGATGTGTAGGTACAGAAGTGAACAGTCATAAAGGATAAAACAGATGCCAAAGGTGAAGGCCAGACGGAGGCCAAGATGAAAAGCATGAACAGACAGGACACAACACCAAGAACACGTCAGGAAGCAAAGCAGAGGCACACGCTAGGACACTGGCGAGGAACCAAGGCACAAACTGACAGGGTCACCAGCAAAAACATGGCAAGAAGTCAGACATAAGAACATGGCAGGGAAACTCACAGACAAAGACTCAGTCAGACACATGGCAGCAGATCAACAAACATGAAGGATTCTACAAAGACAGCAACAAGACAAATAAACAAAAAATACACAAAAATTATCAGGCAAGGATTGAGGCGATAATGTAAATTATGTTCTGCACCATTAAATGTGTGCCAGTGACTTGTATTACGAAGCCAAGAGTGTGGGGAGGAGCAGGCTTGTAACCACACAGGTGGAAGGGGATTGGCAGAGGACGCCCAGCCTCGCTGCACACTGTGGGAATAAATGAGCGCTTGATGTGGCTGCCGCCCTCTATAGAGCGACAAGGTAATAGGGCAGCAGCCACAAGATGGAGGAGCAGCAAGGCCAGCATGGGAAAAGCTGCACAGCAACCGCAAATGGGTAAGCAGCAGCGACAGGCAAGTTCACAGTGACAGCAGCACCGCAACAGGAACCGGAGCTGTGACAGGAACACAGGCACGACCGTGGTTCGAGGAGAGACCGCAGCATAAGGACAGGACAGAAGCAGGACCACAGTCATGTCCGCAGCCCAGAATGGGGTTCCAGACCCATTTGCACCCATCAGAGTCAGGTCCATTGACTTTCGTCTTATCGTTCCAGATCACCTGATTTAAATTTTCCACTGTCCACTTCTTATGATAATGTTGAATTTGAAGCTTCTTCACCTTTTTTCAGGCCATCATTCCAGACCTGTGGAACAAGTGTCACAAGCTGCTTGCATGAACATTTGTAATCTCACTATTACGAAGCATATGAGCCACCTCCACTGCTGTGTTTACAGCGCCAGAACTGGTGAGTCGACTAGTTGACTCAGATATTTTGCCTGGAGGTCCACCTTTTGATTGTGGGATAGATGGACAGACTTCATTTCATATTCTTCCAGCTGTCATGGCCTCACATGATGTAGTTTGGTAATTTTCTTGGCTGAGAGACGCTATCAATGACCTGGATGATGCGGTTTCTCTTTTCTTGGGAAATCTTCTTCATGACTGCTCAAATCAGTGAACTTTCACTTGGGAATCAACCTAATAACACACTGAGGGAATGTGAGAACAGGTTGTAATTTGTAGTATACAAGAAGGAAAATATTGTCCCAACACCAGAAGCAAAACAGTAACAATGCAGTTACATGACAAGAATCTGTAGAACTAAGCAGATGCTAAATAGTTGCAGGTCAAAGTTATGTATGAGATAGCCAAGATGATTGTCTATAAAATGATGGGAGTCTCATGTTCAAAGCTGTACAGTAGTGGATGGTGAGATAAGGAGCCTGAAAGTCACAAGTTCAAAACATTGTTAACCTTTTGCTTGTCAGCGTACTTTGTGCAATAATTCTGTACAGTTTATAGTCATTCAATAGGAGTCTTTAATAACTAATAATAATCTTTATTTATATAATACCAAATGCAGTGGGGGAAAAAAAAGTATTTAGTCAGCCACCAACTGTACAAGTTCTCCCACTTAAAAAGATGAGAGAGGCCTGTAATTGACATCATAGATAGACCTCAACTATGAGAGACAAAATGAGAAAACAAATCCCGAAAATCACATTGTCTGATTTGGAAAGAATTTATTTGCAAATTATGGTGGAAATTAAGTATTTGGTCAATAACAACAGTTCATCTCAATACTTTGTTATATATCCTTTGTTGGCAATAACAGTGGTCAAACGTTTTCTGTAAGTCTTCACAAGGTTGGCACACACTGTTGCTGGTATGTTGGCCCATTCCTCCATGCAGATCTCCTCTAGAGCAGTGATGTTTTGGGGCTGTCTCTGGGCAACACAGGCTTTCAACTCCCTCCAAAGGTTTTCTGTGGGGTTGAGATCTGGAGACTGGCTAGGCCACTCCAGGATCTTGAAATGCTTCTTACAAAGCCACTCCTTCGTTGCCCTTGAAGTGTGCTTATGATCATTGTCATGCTGAAAGACTCAGCCATGTTTTATCTTCAATGCCCTTGCTGATGGAAGGAGGTTTGCACTCCAAATCTCACAATACATGGCCCCATTCATTGTTTCATGTACACGGATCAGTCATCCTGGTCCCTTTGCAGAGAAACAACCCCAAAGCATGATATTGCCACCCCAATGCTTCACAGTAGGTATGGTGTTCTTTGGATGCAACTCAGCATTCTCTCTCCTCCAAACACAACTCCTACCAAACAGTTCTACTTTAGTTTCATCTGACCATATGACCTTCCACCAATACTCTGCTGGATCATCCAAATGCTCTCTAGCAAACTTCAGTTGGGCCCGGAAATGTACTGGTTAAGCAGGGGGATGCATCTGGCACTGCAGGATCTGAGTCCCTGGCAGCGTAGTCTGTTACTGATGATAGCCTTTGTTACGTTGGTCCCAGCTCTCTGCAGGTCATTCACTAGTCCTCCCCCCCCCCCCCCCCCCCCGTGTGGTTCTGGGATTTTTGCCCATCTTTCTTGTGATCATTTTGACCCCATGGGGTAAGATCTTACATGGAGCACCAGATCGAGGGAGATTATCAGTGGCCTTGTATGTCTTCCATTTTCTAATTATTGCTCCCACAGTGGGTTTCTTCACCCCCAAGTTGCGTGTATTTCAGATTCGTTTTCCGCCTGGTGCGGGGCTACAATTTTGTTATGGGTCTGTGGAGCCAGAATTGTTTTTGTTTGTAGGTGCCCAAATTTTTTTTCACCAAATTTGCAAATAAATTCTTTCCGATTTTTTTTTCCTTTTTGTCTCTCATATTTGGGGGTTACCTATGATGTAAATTACGGGGCCCTCTCATCTTTTTAAGTGGGAGAACTTGCACATTTGGTCGCTGACTAAACACATTTTTTCCCCATTGTATTCCACAACACTTTACAATGTAGAGGGTACAAACAGGACTGCCATTTCCATTGGGCATACTAAATATACAGTTGAAATTTTACTGGAAAATTCTTTAACGTACGCACACAAAGATAATATTTAGAGTGAAACGGGGAATACCCCTTTAAAAAAATAAAGCAGCCAGAACTAGAAAACACTGAAAATCTGCATCTTACATATCTGGCTTTAGGTAAGTGGGTCAGTATAAAATAATAACATTTTCCAGTAAACCAAGATTAGAGATTTTTAAAACTTCCAAAAGTAAAAACCAAGACATACCTCGGATGGCAACTATTGTTTTGCTTTTCTGCTGTCATTGTAGTCTGTAGAGTTTTTCCTGTAACATGTGGCATCATATAATGCACAGAGAAAGCTCTCTAGAAGACAGGTCCACTGGGAATTGTGGTTGCCTGTGGCAGGAAATGAATACCAGAGCAAAGATTAAAAAGTTGTATTAAAAAAGCCCTAAATATAATTTAATTAGTTCCAATTGTCTGAACATTGGGTTTGTACTTGACTCCTGATATACAAACAGCTGCAAGGATATTTACAGTAGTTTTTAAGAAATCTAATAAATGTGCATCATGGGCAAGATAAGTTTTTTTTTTAAATTTTGTAAAGCATATACATGACAGTCATAACATTAAGGGGGTATTTAAACAATTCTAAACATGTAGGTTAATAAAGAGTAACATGTAGGTTACCATATACAATGCTGTTCTGGTTTTTCTTTTCTCCAGAGTTAGAGCAGTTCTCATTTCCTGCTTGTGTACACAAGCTTCCCTAGGTTCCCGACCAACATTCTCTTTTCTAACAGCAGGATGGGGTTTGGGGCGGGGGTGGTAAAGGCATTCCCCCCTTTTCTTTCAGGGGCACATGGCTTTTTATGTTCCTTACGGCAAACTTTAACCCCTTTTAGCTCTAAGGCTTGTCACTCAAGTTTACAAACATTAGCACTGATGTAATTTAAAGGCTCAGCTAGGAATAAACAGAGTGATTGTAGTCATGCTGGGACCCGCCCACAGCCTAAAAGGGATGTTCACGGCTTATTGTGGCGTGTATAGTACGTGCCGCAATACGCCGTGTGTTTTTGAAACCACTGGATCGCATGTAACTCCAAAGCACGGGGCGGCCCCCCCGGGGCCGGACCATAGACACATTGTCGGGGGCAGTCAGTTCTACCCCACCATACAATAAATTCTTTGTATGTGTGGGGAGCGATGTGAAATCCATAGGTCTTATAGATTATGAAATTTCCGTAATTGCGGCACGCATTTCTCCACGTATAAAGTGCAGTACATAGCAAAACCTACGGCAATTTAAGCCGTGTGAACAAACCCTAACCAGGAAATGAGAGTCTGAAGCTGGCTTTTGCTCTGTGAAACAGCATGGTGAGACAACCCTTTATGACGAGCTACTTAGTATTGTACAGGTTTCCTTTGTGGAAACTTAGACAAGGTTCATAGTTTAAAGGTTCCCTCAAGGAGCCTCACAAGTAGACTTAGATTTTCTCTTCAGATCCCAGAATATTTCTCAAAACAGTCCCCAGCTAACTGTGAAACCCCAGTGATGAGGTACAGATAGGTGGTCAGACAGCAGCTGTGGGTCAGAAGCAGAATGTCCACACAGAACACTAAATCCAGATGGCATATCAGAGAGAGCAATGAAAATCCAAGCGGGAGGCTAGACGGGAGGAACTCGAAAGAAGGTGACGAAATCAAAGGGCAGATCAAACAGAGTCAAGAGAGTCAAGAATCACAGGTCACACACAGGCAGTCTAAATAATTTAATCACAGTCCTAAGGTGCTAGCTGATACAAGTGTCAGGAAGACCTTACCTGTTTAAATAGGTGGCCAGAACTGAATGGCGTCCAGCCACCATTATAACCATAGGTTCTGGCCATCACTTGACCCAGGGCAACGCTGAGATTGCTTGTCCTGCCCTAAGGCCAACCATTTACCTCCAAAACCCCCTCCCCCAACACCGCATCCTGTGGCCAACCCCAATAACGACACCAACCACCAATTTGGATTGAATTGGCCACAGCAGCAATTTTATTAACAAATACAACATAAATAACTGCAATAACCAATATAAATATATATCTCAAAATCTCACAAACGGTATATAAATAATATAGTAAATATAACAACAATACAAATATAACCTTTCCTCCATGGGGCGAGGTCCTTGGAGCTAAATCGACCCAGCAACCAAAAACCCCGAAGGGAAGAACCACCATTGCCCCCAGTCGTACTCCACTGGCTCGGGGGCCCAAAAGCCATACTCTATGGCTCAGTCATTTTGCTCTCCAGGGATACCAGCCTGAAAACAGCCCGCCTTCACCTTGTCGTCCAAGTTAACCAAACACTGAGGGAATCCTACCCCGAAGGACTCCCTCACCAATTTTTCTCACAACTCCAAGAACCTCAGCCACCCACAGCCACCATGACATACCGACCATGCCAAAAACCACTCCATAGCCACGAACCAACGCAGCCCTACAACCACACCCAACTGTGCCTAAATGACCATAAGGGCGGGCACTCCTTGGTAGTCCCCGTAGTCGATTGCCAAGCTCTTATAAATCGACTTGAAGCCTTAACAACCGGCTTAACAACTGACTGGAGTCTGCGGAGTCGATTGCTAACTCTTATCAACTGACTTGAGTTGAGGCCTTAACAACTGGCTTAACGACTATTAGCGACTTCACAACGCAGTAAATTATGTGTCCCCCAGTATAGGTAATAATGACCCACAGTAGGTGGATATATACTTTATATGTCTCCCGGTAGGTGTGTAGTTTACATTTCTCCCAGCAGGTATATAGGCAGGTTATAGATCCTCCAGCAGGTATATGGGCAGGTTACGGGTCACCCAGCGGGTATATAGGTATGTTATAGGTCCCCTAGTAGGTATATAGGCAGGTTACAGGTCCCCCAGCAGGTATATAGGTATGTTATAGGTCCCCCAGCAGGTATATAGATAGCTTATAGGTCTCCCAGCAGATATATAGATAGCTTATAAGCCCCACAGCACGTATATATAGGTAGCTTATAGGCCTCACAGCACGTATATAGGTGGATTATAGCTCCTCCTTGCATGTATATAAGTAGATAATAGCCCCCCTTGCACGTATATAAGTAGATAATAGCCCCCCTTGCACGTATATAAGTAGATAATAAGCTTCCTTGCACGTATATAAGTAGATAATAGCCCCCCTTGCACGTATATAAGTAGATAATCGGCCCCCCTGCACGTATATAAGTAGATAATAGCCCCCTTGCACGTATATAAGTAGATAATAGCCCCCCTTGCACGTATATAAGTAGATAAAAGCCTCCCTTGCACGTATATAAGTAGATAATAGCCCCCCTTGCACGTATATAAGTAGATAATAGCCTCCCTTGCACGTATATAAGTAGATAATAGCCCCCCCCTGCACGTATATAAGTAGATAATAGCCCCCCTTGCACGTATATAAGTAGATAATAGGCCCCCCTGCACATATATAAGTAGATAATAGGCCCCCCCCCCCCTGCACATATATAAGTAGATAATAGGCCACCCCCTGCACATATATAAGTAGATAATAGGCCCCCCCCCTGCACGTATATAAGTAGATTATAGGCCCCCCCTGCACGTATAGAAGTAGATAATAGGCCTCCCTGCACATACAGAAGTAGATAATAGGCCCCCTGCACATATAGAAGTAGATAATAGGCCCCCCTGCACATATAGAAGTAGATAATAGGCCCCCCTGCACATATAGAAGTAGATAATAGGCCTGCAAAATGAATAGAGACAATTAAAAGTAATAACCTGACAGCACTTACCTGACCTCGCTCCCTGTCGCTGTCGCTGTCGCTGCTCCCGGTCTTTTTCTTCAGCGGCGTGACGTCACCAGGCCACGCGCGGGCAGCGTGATGACGCGCACACCGCCCGTGCACTCCGGCGCGCACAGAGCCGCATCCTGCCTGCGGCCACAGAGTACTCCGCGGAGCTCTCTGCTCCGCAAAAGCATCTAACTGTATGTGCGCCCGGCGGACGCATATACAGTTAGTCCCGCCACCGCTGCCGTCGCCAAGGTCCTAAGCCGATAGCTTAGCGACTGGTACCGGCTTAGGACCCTAACGATCGGCGGGGGCGGGCGGCGGATAGCGGCGGCGCCGGGGACTACTCCTTGGGCGCGCTTTGGGCCATGTCGTGCCCCCTCCAGGAGGGTGGGAGGCGGGGGGGCGGGGGGCCGGCACGTCACTGTCATCACTATAAAACTGCTCCCACAACAACATAGTGCTATTATTGACAGAAGGATACTGCTTGAGCAAGGGGCAGTGTCTTTCATCTGTTAAATCCTGCAATCTATTACTCTTGTTTCTAGAGCACATCCCACAGGTGGTTGATCTGATTGGTATCTGGAGAACTGGGAAGCCAAGACAAAAACCTTGAGCTCTTTGTCATGTTCTTCAAACCATTCCTGAACAATTTTTGCAGTGCTGCATTATCTTGGTAAACAAGAGGATATGCTATTAGGGTATGTTCACACGGTGTGTTGGATACGTGTCCTATACGTTTTTTCAATACCTTATTTAAGGTATTGAAAACTGCATCCAAAGAATGTATCCAAAACACATCTTCAATACATTTTTGGATATGTATTTGATGCGTTTTTGGATCTGATTTTTGGATGCGTTTTTCAATACATTTTCTTTTAAATTAACCAATAAAATTCTACTAATACCAATAAACATTAAAATTTGGAACCAATAAATTTTTCGGATGCGTATAATGTATCCAAAAACATACCAGAATATGTGGTACGTTTTTGGGTACGTTTTTGAGCCTCCGTAAACCTCCGAAAACGTACCCCATTGTTTCATATGGGGATTTGAAACGCTGACACAGTGCATCACCATCAACCAGAGCCTGAATATACAAAAAGCTTTAATACAATGCTCTACGTATAAAACTACTAAATAATAGTCATACAGTTACTACACTGCTACACAAAAGCAGAATCCCAGACTAATAGTAACCAATTTTTCCCATTAAGACCAAATATCACAGCCAGTGACCAAATACTACTGCTACACACTGACCACATATCACCACCATATAGTGACTGAATAATACCACAACACCATGACCACGTATCACCAGCACAGTGACCAAATACTACTGCTACACCATGACCACATTTCACCACCACATCGTGACTGAATAATACCACAACACCATGACCACGTATCACCAGCACATAGTGACTGAATAATAGTGCCACATCATAAACACATATCACCACCACATAGTGACTGAATAATACCTCAAGATCATGACCACATATCACCACCAGATAGGGACTGAATAATACCACCACACCATAATCATGTATCACCAGCACATAGTGACTGAATAATACTGCAACTCCTTGACCACATATCACCAGCACATACTGACTGAATAATACTGACACACCATGACCAGATATGACCACCATGTAGTGACTGAATAATACCTCAACATCATGACCACATATCACCAGACAGTGACTAATACCACCACATAATGACTAATATCACCACACTATGACCTCATATAACCTCCACATAGAGACTGAATAATACACTCCACATCATGACCTCATATCACCACCGCATAATGACTGAATAATATCACAAGATCATGATCACATATCACCAGCACAGAGTGACCAAATTCTACTGCAACACTACGACTACAAATCACCACCACATAGTGACTAATACAACATGCCATTACTGAATGTAAACCATTCTATTACAGCCAATATTACCACCATACAGTGACCATACAGTGGTAGATACCAGTTGTACATAGGCTCTGCAGACATATAAGTGATTACAGTAAAGTTACATCCAGTGACTCACAGGAGACGTCTCTGATGAGTTGTTCTCTTCTCTGATGAGTTGTTCTCTTTTTCTTCTCCATCTGTTCTGGACCAATATGACATCTTCTACCAGCCAAAACTCTTCAATGTCGAATTTACAAATCAAACATCTTAGTCTCCTATCTTCTCTGCACTTCGCTACCAATTCCTTTATCTGTACAAATTCCCCATATATAGCGGCCCAAATAGTAATAATGACCTTTTCGTGCCTCTACCAGTAAAAGTGCCCCCAAACGGCTATGGGGCTCCCATTTGTGCACCAAGTTGTAGTCTTGTTTTGTATACCAATATAGGAGGTAGTTAAAGGGTATGTATCACTTCCTTACTTCGGCTCATTCACACTGCTCTGAGCTTCTCAACTCTGTGAATGCAGGGGCGTTTCTTCCCTCCAGCTGGATGACATCATCCCCCTTCACTGCTGTCCTGTGACTCCCCCCCCCTCCCCTCGGAGTCCACATATCACTGTGTCTCTCTCTCTCAGTTTTATTTATAAGATCTGTATACATACCACAGGCTGCATTCAATATAATCTGAGCACTGATCTCCTCTCACAGCTGGAGATGTATTACAGCTTTCTAAGAATCGGCACAGTATCTGCGTGTATGCAGGAGAGTTAGGCACAGGGTCAAAACTGTCATGTTTTTTCATTGTACAATCTGCTGCAGTCTGTTTCTGCTAGATGTGTGGAAACAGAAAATGCTACGGCCCCTAACTCTGAGTCAGACACACAGCTCCGTGAATCCGACCCAGGGGCTGTACAGAATGTAAATGAGCTCTCAGCTAGTGAAATGCAAGGAGGAGGGATTAGACCCACACTGGATATCAGTGTAAATAAAAACACAAGATTAGGGACACTGTGAGAACAAGGCAGCTTTGCTAATGACCTCCAATTGCAAAGTTGCTTGTTTTCACTGTCCACTTATTCTGAAGACCATTTAATGAAACGATAACACCCCTTTAAATACTTCAAGATAGTATGTAGATAGTAGGTAGACAGATAGGGAAACCACCTTTTAGGTAGGCAGTCCTCAATTAGGTAGGTGTATAGCACCTCTTTAGGTAGGTAGATTTATAGGTCCCCCAATAAGTAGTTACCTAGGTCCCCAGTTAAGTAGATAGGTAGTTATATAGGCCTCTCAAATACGAAGAAATATAGGTTCTTAGTATGTAGTTATGTAGGCCCCCTGTAGGTAGGTGGGTAGGTATATAGACCCCGTCAGAGGATAGGTATAGAGCCCCCCCATTAGGTAGTTATATAAGCACCTAATAGTTTGGTATATAAGCCCTTTTAGGTAGATATAACACCCCCTTTAGGCAGATATTTGCCCCCTGCAGCTTAGATAGATATAGGCCCCCTGTAGGTAGATATATATGTCCCCTGTAGGTACAGATATGCCCCCTGTAGGTACAGATATATGTAGAATGCTCTGTGCCGGCTCTCATAGACTTTCACAACGTCACTTCTTTCTTCCGGCACATAATACGCATAGGGGAAAATCTTAGGTAATTATATTTCTCAATGAGAGTTATGAATTACTGTATTTGAGGGACGTACTTTGGGTGTATTGCAGGTCAGTTACAAACCGAAATTCATCCCGCAAATACACCATGTGAACAAACCCTTACTCTCCATTCCTTTCTATGTAATATCCGAGTACAGCCGTTGTGTTCGACTCCACTCAGAATTCTCATAGAACATAATGGAGAGCTGTATGCAAGTGCAACTGGCTCTCCAGTCTGCTCTGTGACTTACGGGGGTCTGTTCCTGAGACATGTGTGGGTCTCAAAGATGGGACCCGCTCCTATCAGACAGTGATGGCATATGCCATCATTTTCTATAATGGTAAAAACACTTTAAGGGTGTTTTACAATGTACATTGTATGTTGTTTTGACCTGTGGTGGTAGCTCCATAATTGTCAGCATTCCTTTTATCTTGGAGATGCAGGTCAGAAAGCCAACTAAGCAGGACCCTAAAGTTTTGCTACAGCAGCAGGTTTACAGCCACTAAGTGACATCTACTTTATGGAGAATTTGGAGCGGAGTAGTTTTAACTGACAGCCCAGGTTTGGATTAAGAAAAGAAGAAGGACACTCTCATGGTCTATGCCGCTGTCCTCGGTCTGGACCACGGACATGGCCAGGTCCCTGCTGCTGTCCTGTCTCTATTCACGCTGTGACCACTGCTGTGGACCGTGGACGTGTCTGTTTGCCTGTTTGTGTCCTCGGTTCCTGTTGCTGTGTCCCTTGTTGTTGCTGCTACTCACCTGTCCTCACGCCTTTTCCTGACTGGGTCTGCAAACTTCCCCTAGGGCGGGCGCCCGCTCGCTGGTCTAGATTTAAAGGGTCAGTGTCCCAATTACCTGCCCATGACCTAAGACCTGTGATTTAAGGAACTTCTTGCTTCTGTTCCTGGTCAGTTCACCTGAGCTCTTGATTTCTGGTTTCTGTTCTATCTGCTACCTAAGTAGGTTTATCCTGCTGTTACCTGCTGTCCTGCCAGTCTGATACCGGCATTCTTGTTCCTGCTGTATTCTGCCACCTGACTGAGACCAGCTTCCAGTCTTTGTTTAACCCCATTGTGTCTAGGTTGCTGTTCCTGTACCTCAGTTCTGCTTTTACCTGCCATTATGCTCGTTTGTACCTGCCTGCTATCTTTCCTAGGACTCTGTCATGTGTAATGGCTACACCAGCCTGTGACCCGTCATCTCTGCCAGGAACCAGTGTCCTTGTTCTGCATCTGGCTGTCACTGTGGGTAGCCAGGTGTAGCAACCTGGGGTTTCCCTGCAGAGAAGCCTGTCTGGCATTGCGGTGGGCTCTGGTGAAGACTGGGGCCCCTTAGACTCTTCTTCCTGGCATGGTCTACATCTATGCCATCTTTGCCCATGGTGCTCACGGAGGATCCACACCAAGCACCCGGAGTCCACAATGTCAGTGCAAACTGGCACCGCTGGTCGTTACAGAATGAACTGGCCATAGATCCCGTCGGGATGGGCACCACACTTGAAGCAATGGTCAGTATTGAATTTCCCCACGCGCGGCCCTCTTATAGGTGTAAGGTATGCATTATGAGCCACCTTCAAAAACATCACCAGATATCTGGCTGATGGCAGGTATTTGTGAGCATCTTGTAATGCCGATTAGATTATGGGGGGTGTTAGGGTATTGTCCCGTCACTGACACTTTACCAAGCTGAGCTCTGAATGTTCATAGTCAATAGTTTCCAGAAGATACTGATAAATAGTGGACAGGTAGGAGTGCCCTGTATGGGGTTTTTATGTTTTGCAATTGGTGTAAACCTAGAGTATGCCATATTCTAAACACTCTTGACCTCCAGGTTCTGAAGAAGGGGTAAGTGCTGGGAGTAGTCCAGATTTATGTGTTTTAATTGTCTTATTTTCTTCCATGTCTGCCAAACCAGCATTAAAATAGGCTTAGTTTTTACAGTCTGAACACAGCCTAGAGCCGCCAAGTTGTACAGACACACATTAGGAAAGCCTAGGCCACCATTAAGTTTATGTTGTCGGAGTATGTGCAAAGGAAAGCGAGCCCTTTTACCATCTCAAATGAACTGTCTATATTGTGCATTTACAGTGCCTTGTGAAAGTATTCGGCCCCCATGAACTTTTCAATCTTTTGCCACATTTCTGGCATCAAACATAAAGATATAATATTTTAATTTTTTTGTGAAGAATCAACAACAAGTGGGACACAATTGTGAAGTGGAACGAAATTTATTGGATATTTTAAACTTTTGTAAAAAATAAAAAACTGAAAAGTGGGGTGTGCAATATTATTCGGCCCCTTTACTTTCAGTGCAGCAAACTCACTCCAGAAGTTCAGTGAGGATCTCTGAATGATCCAATGTTGTCCTAAATGACTGATGATGATAAATATAATCCACCTGTGTGTAATCAAGTCTCCGTATAAATGCACCTGCTCTGTGATAGTCTCAGGGTTCTGTTTAAAGCACAGAGAGCATCATGAAGACCAAGGAACACACCAGGCAGGTCCGTGATACTGTTGTGGAGAAGTTTAAAGCCGGATTTGGATACAAAAAGATTTCCCAAACTTTAAACATCCCAAGGAGCACTATGCAAGCGATCATATTGAAATGGAAGGAGTATCAGACCACTGCAAATCTACCAAGACCCGGCCGTCCCTCTAAACTTTCATCTCAAACAAGGAGAAGACTGATCAGAGATGCAGCCAAGAGGCCCATGATCACTCTGGATGAACTGCAGAGATCTACAGCTGAGGTGGGAGAGTCTGTCCATAGGACAACAATCAGTTGTACACTGCACAAATCTGGCCTTTATGGAAGAGTGGCAAGAAGAAAGCCATTTCTCAAAGATATCCATAAAAAGTCTTGTTTAAAGTTTGCCACAAACCACCTGGGAGACACCAAACACGTGGAAGAAGGTGCTCTGGTCAGAAGAAACCAAAATCCAACTTTTTGACCACAATGCAAAATATATTTGGCGTAAAAGCAACACAGCTCATCCCCCTGAACACACCATCCCCACTGTCAAACATGGTGGTGGCAGCATCATGGTTGGGCCTGCTTTTCTTCTGCAGGGAAAGGGAAGATAGTTAAAATTGATGGGAAGATGGATGGAAGCCAAATACAGGGACCATTCTGGAAGAAAACCTGTTGGAGTTGCAAAAGACCTGAGACTGGGACAGAGATTTATCTTCCAACAAGACAATGATCCCAAACATAAAGCAAAATCTATAATGGAAGGTTCACAAATAAACGCATTCAGGTGTTAGAATGGCCAAGTCACAGTCCAGACCTGAATCCAATCGAGAATCTGTGGAAAGAGCTGAAAACTGCTGCTCACAAACGCTCTCCATCCAACCTCACTGAGCTCGAGCTGTTTATCAAGGAAGAATGGGCAAGAATTTCAGTCTCTCGATGTGCAAAACTGATAGAGACATACCCCAAGCGACTTGCAGCTGTAATCGCAGCAAAGGTGGCGCTACAAAGTATTAACTTAAGGGGTCGAATAATTTTGCACGCCCCACTTTTCAGGGGGTTTTTTTACAAAACTTTAAAATATCCAATAAATTTCATTCCACTTCACAATTGTGTCCCACTTGTTGTTGATTCTTCACAAAAAATGTTTTATTTTATATCTTTATGTTTGAAGCTTGAAATGTGCCAAAAGGTTGAAAAGTTTAAAGGGCCGAATACTTTCACAAGGCACTCTATGAATTTCTCTTCCCTTGGTCTTCGATAATATAGGAGCATGTTAAAAAGATAGAGATAACAAGTGAACTCTACCATTTTAATCAGAATGCTCAGAAAATGATAACAGAAGTTTAGACCACCCTTTCATAGTGTTTGAGAGTTTCTCGGTATAGATAGACATATTTTTCATGTAGCTGTTTGCTGGTATCTTAGTTAACCATATCACTAGGTATTTTAGAGCTGACGTGCACCACCTGAATATTTGTGATGTGAGTAAAGCCTGCCAAGATCCCAAAATTGTTATGTCTTTGTGGTTCCTCTCTGCCAACATACAATCCAAGCACACCACTGGTATGCCTACATCACTGTAACACTGCCCATCTGCAACCTAGGTGCCTCTGCCTCCGTCTCCTTACATTTGATGGATACTGGTTATAGATGCCATGCAGTCGTCAATAGGCTAGGATGTTAAAAAACATATATGTTTAACATATACTTTTTTATTGGACTACACTAGACACAATAGAGTAGTTTAGTTTTTTTTTTTTTTTTTTTTTGCAGTTACATTGACCTACCCCAATCACACAAAGGGCAAAAAAACAGGGAGTACTGGAATCAATTGTAATCTCAGAATTAATCTCTTGGGCCACAGTAAAATAAATTTAAATAATGCTACCACATATCATCACCACATAGTGACTGAATAATACTGCCAAACCATGGCCACATATCACCAGCACATAGTGATTAAATAATTTTATTTATTTTATTTATTTTTTTAATTTTTTTACACTTGAAAACATTTTTTAATTTTACTTGAACTTTGATTTCCCCTAGGGTGCATCACCACTAGAGGGCTCGATCATTTCTACAGCCTAATGTTTGTATATACAATGTATTCGGGTGTTCAAATATGGTGCTGGGGCCGAAAGTGGAGAAATCGAAAACATGACAGTGATGAAAGCCTTCACAAGGCTTCCATCTGCCATGTTAAGCATTCAGGAGCCCGCGATTTTGCCGCGGGCACCCCGAACAGAGGGAGAAACGGTGCGAAGGGTATGTTCACGCGGCGTAATTGTGGCGCGCATTATGCCACGTATTTTATATGCGACAAAATGCGTGCAGCAATTACGATAATTCATAGCTCTCATAGAGAACTATGAATTCCGCCTCGTGACAGGTCACTTCTTCACGGTGCTTATGCGCCACTGATAGTAGAAGTGAATGGGGCTGGCCAGGGGTACGTTGATAAGCGCGCTCTTCCAAAACACACGGCATTCTGCGGCGCTTACAGTACGCACCCCAGTACGCAGTGTGAACATACCTTAAGGCCAAGTTCACACGGCTTATTCACGGCATAATTGCGGGACGAATTTCACCCGCAATTAAGCGTGTGCTCGGTGGCGGGGGGCCGGCAGCTTGCCGACCCCATAGACATTCATCGTCTGCTATGAGAACTGTGGATTACCGTAATGGCAGAGATGGATTTCAGCCCATAATTCGCGCAGTATGGCGTGAATTATGGGCTGAAATCCGGTCCAAAATAAGCCGTGTTAACATAGCCTAAGGGGTTAAACAGTGGCGCCCTCCCACACTGTAACCGCCGGGTGTTAGCTGCAATTAGCACTTTACAATGTAGAAGGTATAAGTACAGACAAAAGAACAAACATTTCATAGTGAAAAAGCTACTTACAGATCAGAGACAAGGTGTGAGGGCCCTGGTCGCAAGAGTATACAATCTGAGGATGTGTGGGTGAGACGAAAGGTGGGAAGCACTAGCTTTACACAATAGTCCAGCCATGTTTCGTAAATATGGAGTTTATATTAAAAGCAGATAAAAGTGCCACCCAGGCCATACATCTATATACAGATAAGTGCCAGTGAGTGCCCAAGTGCAAGGAGCATCAGAAGTGTGTATGACTGAATGCGGGAAGGTTAGAAATTAGGGATCTTGGTAGGCCTGCCTAAGAAGATTTTTTCTCAGGCTGCACTGTGAGGGTTATGAGTTTGTCTGCTTGCATGGGGTAGTATGTTCCATAAACCTGGTGCAGCACATGCAAAGTCTTGGGAAAGGGCATTGGAGGTTTGGATAACTGAGTCATTTAATCTAAGATCATCACCAGAGTGGAGTAGGATGGTAGGCAGATATGAGGGAGAAGATGTAGGGGGGTGCAGCACTGTGGAGAGCTTTATGGATGAGAGTGATTAGTTTATGCTGTATTCTGTACTGAATGGGCAACCAGTGTAGTGACAGGGTAGAGGCATCATTATAGCGACTGGAAAGATGAGCCTGGCTGCTATATACAGATTGGAGAGGGGAGAGTTTAAAGAGGGAGAGACTAATTAGCAGGGAGTTACAGTAGTCAAGATGAGAAAGTATAAAGGTGACAATAAGGGGTCGTTTACACAGCACAGGACAAATACCGATCGGTTTTTACAGCCACCGAGGGACAGCTTTTCTCTGTGGTTTGCGGAGGAAAGCCCTCCCCCTTCAAATAGACATATTCATCTTCTGTCTGAAAACCAGACAGAAGAATGAATATGTTCTATGTTTTTCGGACTGCCGGGGAGTCTGAAAAACCGCCAGAAAATCCATTTTCCATTAAGGTCCGTGTAAAAGTTTTTCAGCCGGTTTGCAGCTGGTTTTCAAAACCGGCTGAAAAAGCGTGCCGCGGGGACATGGCCTAAGAGTTTGAATTGTTTCCACAGTGAGAAAAGGACAGATTCTGGCGATGTTCTTGAGGTGCAGGTGACAGGAGCTGGCCAGGGATTGGATATAGGGGGTGATGGACATATTAGAATCTAGTATGACCCCAAGATAGTGGGCCTGCTGCCTAGGAGTTATGGTGGTACCACATACTGAGAGAGAAATAGCAGGGTGGGGTTGGTTAGTAGATGGCGGAATGACAAGAATTTCAGTTTTAGTGAGGTTTAGTTCAAAAGGACATGATGTTGGAGACAGATGACAGACAGACACTGGTGTTTTGTAGCAAGACAGGAGTGATGTCATGGGAAGAGACATATTCTCAGCTTAAGATGATTCTGAAAGACAAATCTGCTGATGGTTTATCCAATGGGGGCTGTGTAGAGTTAAAAGAAGAGAGGACCTAGAACCATTCTCTAACCTGCTCTTCATCTCTGATCTCTTAGAAACACTTGGTCCATCTGGATCTCTCTGCAGCATTTGACACTGTAGATCACCAACTTCTCCTTAGCATGCTCAGCGCCATTGGCCTCAAAGACCCCGCTCTGTCTTGGTTCTTATCCTACCTCTCTAACTTCTTATTTATTGTCACATCACTGCAGAAACAAGTGTGTGTGATACGGGCTGGGGTAGTGAATCCACTGTACAGCCACAAGCGGTGGTAGAAGCCACACCAGGGAGCGGAGTCTAAGTAGCCCCCGGTTTTCGCCAGAGTCCACCGAAAAGCGGGATGGTCTTGCTGCGGCGGGATTCCACCAGGTCGCTACCCCTGATGTGACTTGCTTGCGGAGGTGGCCAAGGCACAACGCGGTACAGAATAGGCAGGCAAACACATAGTCGGAGTTGGGCCAGAAGGTCAGGGCAGGCAGCAAAGGTTCGTGGTCGTTAGACGGGCGTAAGCGGAACTGGTACACGGAAGAGACGAAACGAGTGACAAAAGGCTTCCTCGCATAGCTATGGGCACTATGGAAACGGCGAGGTCAAGGAAGAGATGGAGCCATTATATAGGGTCAGCGGCCGGCAACACCAATTACCGGCGCCCTAGGGAGCAGGGACATGCCTATTGGCCGGAAGTAGGCTGAGACAGAGCAGGAGCGTGGTCAGGTAAGTGACAGCGCCCGCGAACCGCGGGGCCACCCGCCCCAGGCGAAACGGGGACAGCAGGGACACGAGCGCGCCCACAGCCCAGACCATGGGCTGCGGTGCCGCTCGTGACAGTGTGACAAGGCTTGCGGCTTATGCCTCTGGTGGTGTGGGACTTAATTGGTGCCACTAAGTCCAGAGTGGTTGAGAGAGTCATTATAGTGTTCAACAGCCAGGTCAGGACTGGAGATGGAGGAGATTGGAAAGTGAGGACGTAGGATGTCTTTTAGTTCCGGTGTTTGGTGCAGAGATTTCTGAATGGGTGATGGGCAGGTGTGTCCAGAGAGGGCTGAGAATAAGTGATAGCAAAGGGTATAAGGTTATCATCAGAAAGGATAATTAGTAATGTTAGAAAGGCAGGCCCCGACAAAGAGTTGCCACCCTTGTGTGTCGAGAATTTTTAAATTGCGAGAGGTCAAGGAGATTGAGTGAAAAAAAAAAAGAGGCAGAAGGAACATGAGGTTGTCAATGGAGATGTTGAAATCCCCCATGATGAGTGGGTATTTCAGCAGGGGGAATAAGGAGCGATGCAGAAAATTTTTGATGAAGATACGGGCAGGGTACCAGTGGGTCGGTTACAACCCCACTCTTAAAAAAAGGCTGAAAGGTGGGGACCTAAAGGGAGGGAAAGAGGGAGGAGCAGGGGAATGATTTGTAAGTGGGGGAAAAGAGGTAGCCAAATCCTCCACCCGCCTATTTCTCAGTTCGGGGGTGTGGTGAAATGGAGGTACCTAGGTGAGACAGAAGGGGAAGCTGTCAGATTGTGTGCCATGTTTTTGTGGGGCCAGAGGTTGAGGGCGTTGAAAGGAAAGGATGAACAGCAGGAGACAGAACGGGGTTCCAGGGGCGCCATTTAAAAGAGGCAGGAAAAGATGTACAACAAATATTAAGCAGGCTAGCAGGGTTTCTGTGGGAGGGAGAAGACGAGGTAGGATTAGCAGTAAGAGAGAGAAGGCCAGGGTTAGGAAAGATGTCTCCTGCAGGAGGGAAGCAGGAGAATAAAAAGTGACAGCAGATGGTTCTGTGACACACATGAAGCTCATTTGTGTCACACCATGAAAGCGGCTGTTTTGGAGTAATTGAGGACAGTGAAAGTTCATGGGACATGTACATGGGTGAGGGAAGTAGAGAGGAGCTGAAGTGGACAAAAGTTTCTGTGGCATGACTGGGTGGAAAGATCGGATGCAGATAGCTGTAAGATAGATTGCAACATGAGTTGGTTTGAATTTTTTAATTTTACCCAAATTGACAGATTACCCCCACAAAAAAAGTTGGAAGATTTTTCCCCCCTTCTGTAACTTATGCCCCAATTTTTTAAAAAATTTTTAAAAAGCTTTTTTAAAAATTTCGGGCATTTAAAAAAGCCAGAAGTTCAAAAGCTGGCATACAGACCACGGTCAGACAGACCTGAGGCATCAAAAATATATGTGAAATAGTTCATTTGGGTTTAGTCAGGGGAACCCAGATGAAAAAATTTTGGGGGGGGGTTCCCAATGAGACAACATAATAACAGAGAGGAAAGATGTGAAAGGGTTTACTTTGATTTTTTTGAAACCCCCTTTAAAACCAGAGGGCAATAATTGGGAACAGAGGACAACCATGAGCTGATCCTCCCCCTCTGCTTGGGGTAAGTGGCAACCCTGGGGGTGTTTTCTTTGGCCACCCAAAAAAACACCCCGTTTGAAAATTTTGAGTTTCCCTTTTGGGTAAATCAATGTTTTTTGGGGGGTAATGTTACATAATATAAAAGGATAATGGGTAAATCTCTTTTTTCTTTTCTTGGTATAACAGTCACTTAAGGTAAAACAGAAGGCAGAAGTCAATACCTTCACTGTATACATTTAGATAGAGAGACAGACGATGATAGTTTTTTGGACTTTGTTTGGGAAAAAAATTTTTTACTTTTTTCCCTCAGTGATTGCTAGGGAAATATTTCTTTATGTTTGGGTTTGATAGATTGAGATAGATTTGAGATAGATTTTATAGATATTTTTAAATTTTTTTAAAAATTTTATTACTTGGAAATTTTGTCCCCCTAGCGGTTCTCGACCACTTTTCTCTTGAATGAAAGAGAAAAAAAGGCCCTTTCAAAACTGGGGGTGGTTTTTTTCTGGGGTAAAGATATATGATAAAACCAGTGGGTTTAAAGGGAAGTATAGTAAAATACCCTTTTTTAAACTATAGGGGTTTTTAGGCAATTTGGGAAATGGGGAAAAAGGCTTGTTGGTTTTCTTTGACTGCTTGATTAGTCATTTATGCCTTTTTCTCAGCTTAAAAGGGAAAATTTTTGTAAAATAATATGGGGAAAATGTGGGAGGGGGGGGGTTCTTCTCTTTAATGTTAATAAAACCCCCGGCCAAGGGGATGGGTTTTAAGACAATGGGGTAGCTACAAAGGGGGCGCAGCGGTTGCGTTGCAAACCCGGGGCCCCCAAGCCAGGGGGGCCCCCCGGTCCCCCTTTCCCCCACCCTTATCGCTGGTCCATAGTGGCAATGATGCAGCGAGACTGAAGCTAAGCGGCCGGTATACACTTAGCTCACTGAAGGCAGTGGCTGTGATGTTTAGTTTTATCGGCCCCTGCCCCCTCGGCCACAGAGCTGTCATTCTGATATGCAGCTGAGGAGCTGCCAGATGATGTCGGGCAGGACATCGGCAGCATATCTATATTCCCGCCCAGGAAAATATATTATATTTCCTGCCTGAGGGGACCTTTATTTATATACCTGGCTGCCTGAGGGGACAGATATCTAAATACCTGCCTTAGGGGACCTATATCTATATATCTGCTTGACTGGGGGAACTTTTTATATACCCGCCTGTTTTGGGAAAAATATCTAACTCACCCGGGCCCCTTTTTTAGGTACACCTGTAGTCCCCGGGGTTTGGGCCCCCCTTTTTCCTTCAGAAAAACCTCAAATTTTCGTGGCATTTGAAATTTAAAGGGGCTGGAAGCATTCCTATGGGTTTAAGAAAAACCCGTTTGAGATGATTTTCCCGTTTATGGGAAAGGCGAAATTTCCTGTTTAAAAAGGGCCCTGATGTTACAATTTTGGTCATAAAGGGATGGAATGGGGCAGCAAAAAATATCGGTTGGCTTTTGGCGTTGCAACGATGCTCAAATTTGGGACCCCAAGGGGCCCCAAAAAGTGCCAAGGAAATTTTTCCCCCACCATGACACCCCCCACCCCCAGCCTGAACCCTTGATACCCGGGAGGTTTTGGGTCATGCTTTCATGTTGGGTTTACGCCAAAATTTTGACCTAACCCTCCCAATTTTCGCAGCAGAAAACGAGGGGCTCATCAGAAACCCGGGAACCCTTTTTCCAAACTTTTTACTGTCCCCAAATTTTTATGAGCTGGGCAAATTTGGGGCCCCGTTTCCCGTTCTTTGCTGAAAGGAGTGGCACGGTGTGGTCTTCTGCTGCGGGAGCCCATCTGCCTCAAAGTTCGCCGTATGTGCGTTTAGAGATGCCTTCCCGCCTACCTTGGTTGTAAGGGGGGCTATTTTTAGTCCTGTTGGGCCCTTTCCTTTTCAGCTCGAACCCCGTTCCCCCCCCCTTTCCTTTTGACCCTGGCATTTAAAAGGCTTTTCCCCCCAAAGGACTGCCGTAAGGAAAGTTTTTTTTTTTTTGGACCCCCCTCCCGTAAAACCCCCAGAGATGGTTGGGGCGTGAAAATCCCGGAGATCAGCGTTTCTGAAATACTCAGGGCCCGCCCTTCCCGGCACCAAACCCTGCCACGTTCAAAGGCACTCAAAATCACCTTTCTTCCCCCCTATGATGGCCCCGGTTTTAATGCAGGGATTGTCTTGACCATGTCTACATGCCCCAAAAGCCTGAGTTGTCGATGTGATTGGTGAATTTGAAAAATTTAAATGTTAACGAGCAGTTGGGACCCCGGTGTAACCCAATTTTAAATGGCCCGGGGAGTGATATACCTGCCCGCTTTAGGGGGGGCCTATATTTTACCTGCCCAAGGGGGCCCCATATCACATACCTGCCCGGGGGGACCTATTTCTATATACTGCCTTTCCTGAGGGGACCTATATCTAATACCCGCCTGTGAGGGGGGCATAAATCTTATACCTGCCTTTCTGAGGGGACGATAAAATTTAAAATGCTTTGGGGACCCATATCTATAAACCTGCCTGCCTGAGGTGACTATTGGACGAGGGAAACCTATAAATTTTTTTTAACCCGCTGAGGGAAACTATATCTTTTAACCCGACTGCCTGAAGGGACCCAAAAATCAAAATATTGCCTGCCCGAGGAGGGGCATATTTATACACCTGCCCGCCTGAGGGAAACCCATTTCTATATACCCGGCCCGAGGGGAAACCCATATCTTTGGATCTGCCTGGGCTGAGGGGGGTTTTTTATACTTGCCTGACTGTGGGGAAATTTATATACTTTCCTTTGAGGGAAAGTATCTATATTTACTTACTGAGGGGGGCTTTATATACCTGCCTTTGAGGGGGCCTAAAAATTTCCCAAGGGGGGATGTAACTATATCCCTCCCTAATTTGGGGGGGAGCTTTATTTACCTGCCTAAATAAATGGAGCTGTAAAAACTCCCCTAAATGTGGGGACATATCTATAAACTGTTCTTGCTGGGGGAGCTTTATATCCCCTGCCTTATGGGGATGTATTATATACCTGATTATTTGATGGGAGTTTTATATACCTCCCTTTACGGGGGGAAAGCTTTATAAACTTGCCCTACTGAGGGCAGCCCCTATTTACTCCCTTTTAGAGGGTACAGAGAAATTTTCCAAAAAAATAAACCCCAAAAATAAATTTTTTCCCCGGGTTTCCCTATTTGGGTTTTTTTTTTTTAATTAGTCCAGCCCCTAAAACCATCCCCCTTTTCTGGGGCCCCCTGGGAAAATGAATTCCCCGCCCCCCTTTTTAGTTAACCTGTTTGTGTGTTTAAAAACTGCAGGGAGAGTTGTGGCCGAGAGGGGGACATCATGGGGTCTGGACGGATGAAGAAAGAAAAAAAGGAAACGAATAATTAGAAAAAAAAAATCACATGTGAGTATAAAAGTAACTGCCCCGTAAAACATTTTTATGTCTGCAGAGCCTGTGTACGCTGCTATCTACCACTTTTGTTTATGTATGGGGACAATTTTATGGTCTGAGAGCCTGTGTACAAACCTTTTTTTTTTTTTTTTTTTTTTTTTTTTTTTTTTTTTTTTTTTTTTTAAAAACCCCCCCCAAAACCCCCCTTTTTTTTTTTTTTTTTTTTTTTTTTTTTTTTTTTGGTCACTGTATGGCCCTAAAAATGGGGCTTAGTAAATTGGGTTTTATTCAGTAAAAAGTAGATTGGTTTTTGGGCATGCTGTGGGGGGTTTTTTTATTTTTTTTTCCCTTTAATATTGTTGTTTATTTAAAATTGGTCTTTGGGATAATTTAAACAAATTATAGGGAAAGATGGTATTAGTCATTATTGGGTTGGATATAGGGGGGGTATTATTTGGTCCTTTTTATATTGGGTTTTTTTTGGTCTTTTATATATTTATTTTGGTCAGTAAAATGTATGACGGTGTTTGTCATAAAATGGTAGTGATATATGGCAGTATTATTTGGGCTTATTATTGTTATTTTTTGGTATTTGGTCTTTGGTTTTAAATGGTTTGGTCTTTTATTTTTGGTGATATTTTGTCACTATTTAGGGATTGATAATGTGACCCTGTATAATTATGGGCCCCCCCTAATACAGATTTTAAAAATCAAAATTTTAAATATTGAAAATAAAACTTCCACCCAAAAAAAAATTTAACCCCAAAAAAAAAAAGGCCAATTGCATTTTTTTCCCGTTTCCCCCCAACATTTTTTTTTTTTTGTATGGGGGGGGGAAGAGGAAAAAGCACTTTTT